>JBBPMC010000421.1:0-23346 GCA_038090115.1 Strobilomyces echinocephalus | reverse complement strand
GCGCATGAGGGTTGGCTTCGACACTACCAAAGCGGATATTTCCCCAATTCGTGGGGTCCGGACCTTTACCCTTAACATCCAGCGTGAGCCCTTCAGGCTCGGACTCGTCGCTGGTTTCATGCATCGCGGTTGCCTGAGCAACTTCCCGTTGCTTAATCCGCATGCGTTCGTCCGTAGAGAGGCTTTTCTCGGCCTCGGACAAGGTTCGAAGAAACTCGCCGTCATCCTGGGAGTTTCGAGCGATTCGTGCTCGCCTTTTCTTGTAAGTTACCGTGGTCCATTCCCCATCTGCTTGGTGACCATCGCCAGTGACAGCGCCAGTTTTGCCGCGGATGGGAGTAACGAAATCGTCCCAAGTGTTCGACTCGGGGGTAGGATTGACGAGACTGCCCGGCATAGCGGGGCTCGGATTGGTTCGAGAGACCGTCTCGCGGTTCTCTTGCGACGTAGTCGCATACAACCCTTCGAGCGTCAAGTCACGCGGGATGCGCTCCTCGTTCTCGGTGCGGGTGACCCCCTCTAGGCCGCTAGGACCGAGGTCGGGCATTTTTTCCCCCTCCAGGCCACTAGGACCGAGGTCGGGCAGAGGTGTTAAAGGAGACGACTCACTAAATGCCTGCCTACGAGCAGCGGGAGCCTTGTCTTGCCGCAAAGCGGCACTTTGAAGAGAGTATCTTGTAGACATTGTAGTTGATTTCGCAAAAGGGGAGTCGCTTGACTTCGAGAGGTTAACCTGGTGGGCCTAACCGGGGTTGTCTCGTCGAGTTGTGGCGACCGAAGGTAAATAGGATAGAGAAGTAAGAGTCGAGGATTAAGATGTCAAAAAAGATGAAACGGGAGACCAATCGTAATCGGTCTCGTCTCACGAAGAGCTCACTGACAGGGTAAAATCAACTCTGTAGAAAGCTGCCTTAACTAGTACGAGTACGTCTTCTTTTATACTACGGCAGGAGCGAGGTGAGATGGTATGGATAGCATGGATCATAAGCCTGAGTGACAGATGGTAGCATAGGGAATTGCATGGTCACGGTACGGGTTGGCATAAAGCATATGGGGGACATCAGGAAATTGGTGAGGTGATGATATATCCAGATATTACGTAGAATCAGGTTCCAGAAAGATGAGTCAGGATATATTTTGATCAGCAATTGTCAATCAATCATCAGTAAGAGTATCAGCTGATATCAGTTGACCAGAGAATGTCAGGATTATATTTAGATGATCAGTCATGGGGGACTTGGCAGACATTTATCACTCAACTACAAATTGACATCAGGATGCCAATCTACTGACTATATTGTATCATTGTAATGTTCTTGGACCAAGTAATTGAGATTAGTCACCATTAAGGACGAGGGCTGATTAGCAAATGTCCAGCTACAACTGCATCAGCAAACTTGGACAAACATGACAGCGTAGCACCATGGCCGTTGTCATGCCAGATCGACATTGTCACCGTCAACATGCTAGTCAATATTTCTGGTAATTCACGCAGTGTTCGATATAAAATATAGTATGAGTCCTCCATGATGCCCACTCCCCGAGTCAACACATCGTCGACGAGCGCTTTCAAGTTCCCTCATCTTCCTTCATTACCGCACGACTTGCAGGAGGCGTGAAGATGGAATGGCCACTACCACGGACGGCAAGCAGTGTCGCAGGCACATCGTTGGCGATGTGCGGCGGCAACGACGGTAGTCACAGTACTGCCAGCGAAGTGACGGCAACAGCAGCACGACTAATGCACAGGCCAGGACAATCAACAATAGGAAGCAATAAGAATGAAGCGGTTGGAGAAAGGGGCGCACAGCGACTATGTTCAGAGGGAACTCGTTACTGCTGATGCGGACAGCAAGGATACTCTGGAGGCACGCCGTTGGGTGGTGAGTGCGGATGATCGTGGAAGATGGCTATTCTGGCCATTCAACAAAGCCCCCTGGACGGTTGGGGGAAGGTGTGGACGGCGCGATCATAGATGAATAAAAACCTGGAATATGCAGCGGTATGGAGAACAGTGGTCAGTAACTGCCAGTGCTGACTTATGAGAGTATTACCGACTTGTCGTGCCAACAACTGATGAGGCGCTTTCTGCATGCCGGCCTCGTTGGTCCACTCGGTGACCACAGTGCCGAACTCACCGATACATACGAGCCTTGCAACTATCAGGGATAACTATCGTGCGACGAGGTCAACCCATGGAAGAGCGGAGCCAAATTGACGGAGCGGAACGTACCTTGTCGAGACAAGCTCGCACCCTGGTCTGCGGAGAGCGCGGTTCAACAACAGACTCGGACGACATCCCGTCCGACATAGTTTGAGTGATTGCGTAGGATTGAAGTAGCCACTGGAGCTGAAAGACCACGTAAATGCAACGGTGGACATCGCGAGTCGTCATGGACCGAGGAAGGTCAATGGAGTTCTGGCTGCGACAATATGGAACGCCTTGTATCAACAGAGTTATGTAATCTGACCGCGACTCCGGCGGATTGACATCAGAAAATTCTAGAATCCATATCCGTAAGAAGCATCCATTTCTACATCGCTGTACCCTTCCATATCCCCATAATCTCCCAAAACAGACTCCGACTCAGAGTCTGAATCCGAGTCCGAGTCGGACTCTCCAGATCCCTTGTCTGCCTCAGAGTCAGATCCAAACTCGGAATCATCGACGTGGCCAGTGGTGGCACCATCTTCCAAATTGCAACTACTTGAGTAATCTTGCCGAGGTGATGAACCAGGAATTGTTGATTCCGACCGTGTATTACTATGTGAGTATGCATGTCCGATGCCAAGACCGAAGTGATACCGCATGACCATATCGCGATCGGCAAATCTACCAGCATATTCAGTAGACGATCTGTGCGGATGTGATTTGGGTTCACCGGTTGATATAATAAGATTTCCAGTCGTCTGAGTCACCAGCACACCGTGACATTGCAACCCCATCAGCGTGAAGTCGACCATCCGCGAATGACGGGATAACGTGACACGCTCTGAGGACATCTGCTGGGTTAACAAACCCAAACGCATCCTTGTGAGCCATCGGAAGAAACCGAACCCGATCTAGTGAGTATTGGTCCCATCCTTGGGCCGCACTATGATCCTGCACGACTTCAAACCATCGGACCCATAAAAAGTCGATCCGACGTGAGCGAAAGTCCTTGCACCCAGGACCTGTGTATATTACGTTGGCATGGAAAATTGCCAGCACCCGTGCATAGCAAAATGGGTGGTTATTACTATCCGGATTGGACAACATCATGATGTCCCGGTTGTCAGTACGGGGATTGACAGTATCAAATTCACGCTGAAGATCGTACGTGGTGTAGTTGACGCGAAGTAGGCGATGTCTGTAAATCCTGTTGGCATTGAACAGAACATGGTTCAGCTTTGATAGAGGTAGGAAAGCGTCATCCGTGATATGATCCAGAGTCAGTTCCGAACCCTGGTGGACAGCCACGATACGAGGAAAAATGTGAGTCTTGAGCTTGGAAACAAAGTTCTGGGTCGGTTCCCATGAGTTCAGTTCCAGTACATAGATAAGGGAAGAACATACTTTTGTGGCAGGATCCCCGGAATTGGTTTGGACAAATCTAGAGAGTTCCTCGGGAAAGTTTTGGGACAGGCCAATAACGTGGTGCTCGTTAGGCGCGTTGGATACAGGATCCGCCAGATGGACCGCTGCACGTTTCATGCGAATGCGGTAGATTCGAGCCTGCCGTCGCTCAATGGACGCAATCTGCCGTACGTAAGATTTCCGGCTAGTTCTAGCAAACCGACTTTTACTCGTGCGGTGCTCAAGTTCCCCCTACAGGCATAAAGTCATCAATATCATGCATGTAGCTAAGAGAACACTTACGATTTGTGTCGAATAGGAATCTGTAGTACCGTACATTCTGATCTGTGCTGGATAGTCTGCCAGCGCATGAAACTTGTAAGTTTGAAGGTTGAGTGCTTTCGGTAGTCGTGTCTGCCCGCGCGATGCGGCTCCGCTGATCTGCGAGTGGGACGATTTGCCTTGACTTCTTTGTGCTTGTCGTCGTCGTCGGGCTTCAGCTTCATGAGATAATTCTTTTGTGGCAAAGTCAGGGCAGGTATTGCGGGCGAAATTGCGAATGCAATCGCCAAGTTCCTTTGTTACCATTTCCAAGATATGCACTGTTTCGTCAGTATGCAGACGGAGCTTAGCCAGGCCATGCCAATAAGAAAGAAGAAATAAGAGATGCAGCACTTGACTATTGTGCGGATCTGGTAGCAATCCCGAAAAAACCGGAATAGAACACTATCCGACCATGTTCTTCAGCAAGCGAGTACCATCAGAAACGGAGATGCACTCACCTGGAGTACATCTTCAAAATCCCGTGCCGCGAATTTTTTCATCTCCGAGACATTCTTTCGAAATCGTCGAATTGTGCCACAACCAAATGTCGGCACATGGCGAAAACTTCAGAGGGTCAGCTAAGAGGTGCCGCCGTGTCAGAACAAAAATTGGTGCTCTCACCGGCGATCGAGTTCAGCCAGAAAGGCCCCCCTTTGGCTGTCTACCATGCGAAGCAGGTGGATGAAAATTGCTTTCCAAACACCGAGCTCGAACTCGTGCAGTAAGTCAACAACCAGCATGAGGAAAAAATCGAACCCAGTTTGGCCCAGCCTTTCTGAAAATGAATTCTAGTCCACAGTGTGAACAAGTGCTGTTTCGCGGGGGAGAATACTTACTATTGTTGGTACCAGGGATTCCGGCTTGAGAAGCGCCTCAACTTGAGGGGTGTCGACATTGCATTGTCCCTCGTAGATCAACTGACGGGCCGATACGATCTTTGCACGTCGATCCTCCGTATCGCAGCGTGATAGTGTGTCACGTTGCAACATATCATCCGTTGTACCAACGTGCTGCAACCTATCCTTGGGGATCAGGCACCGTGGGCAAGGGCAACCGCCAAGGTTACGGATGTTAGCTATAAGTACTCTAGAGGCATGAACAGAGTCATTAGCCAATTCCAGGCATGGATGAAACAGTCTAGCATACTTTTCAGGATAGTCGGCCGAATAGGTAAAGATGCGAGGAAATAACCGTCTCTTGACGCCATCTCCACACATAAAAACAAATCCATGTTCATATGCCTGGATAAATTCATCGTCTAACAGATCGCTCCACTGTGCGTGAAACAGTTCTCGCTTGCAATGGGTAAACAGAGGGTCACCTGGCAACTTATCGCCTCCAGTATGTTGCATCACGAAGTCCTTGAATTGATCCAGTAACTAGGACGATAGATCATCAAAGACGTTCTCAGTCGCTAACTATGGACACATACAGTCTGAAAATACGCCACATGTGAGCAACGATTCGCGGTTGGAGCACATCGTTGGTACTTCGACTCGTTTCCAAAGCAAACATACAGCGGCCATAGCTTCGTGTCGCCGAATGAAGTCAATTGTGTGGCATCAGACCAGAACATCAGCGCGACGATGCGCCGGGGCAACGTGCAACCGCTAGTAGACTCCGGAGGAATATCTTGCAAATCACGATGTGCGGTAACGAAGGCTTGTGAATAAAAAAGTTCGCCATATACGCCAACGTCATCGGACGTTGAAGGACATTTCCAACGTAAAACATAGGGTTCAAACCGAAAGTCCCGGCAGCGCACAGGATCCAAGAGTTTATCACGGATGATGGCAAGAAGAGAGCGGCGGTAGAAATTAGGGATGCTGTAGTCTTTCGGACCGGGATGGAGCGCGCGCCGAGGAAACGGAACAGAAATCGTGACACTTCTTCGCATCCAACTGTCTTCCTCGGGTAACCAGGGTTCCGCATCCGAATCATCTCCATGACTTGATGGTGCTCTAGAAGTGGATGGATTCAAACCACCAAGATAGTTGTCAATTGCATTCCAATTAGTTTGGCGTATGTCCTCGGGATGGAAGTCCACGCTTCCAATTATCTTGATAAGACAATCAAAGCCCCTCTTGGTTTTCTGGACGCCATGGTTCCAGTACCAGTCTCCAATGAACCACGAGTTTTCATTCGGGTAGGGATGGAAGGGATTCTCAGTCCCGGAACCCGGTGACCGAGCACGTCTGCACACCACCCCTGATTCAGGTTTTGGTGTCGAGCCCGAGCCCTGATCCTCGGGATCATTGGTGGGGGTGGAGTCTTGATAATATATGCGGAATAGGCCGAACGAGTTGGGTTGAGTGGCTATAGCGACGCAGTTGTGCCTCTGGCCGGGGGAGGGTTGGATGTTTCATAGTATGCTCCCAGGGTTTGCTGGAACCGATGGAACCGACATAGCAACAGAGGAACGAGAGCCCGGGCTCGCAAGGGCTTGCTGGGTTACTGCATCTTTCGGGGGTAACGGCAGGGGAGGCTCTGGAAGTACATCTCGGAAACGTTGCGGGAGTTGCCGGTTGACTCGCCTCTGCCGACGAAGAGCCAATGGTAGTGCCTCGGCCTAGACAAAATTATCAGACGACTGTATCGCTCGAGAAGAGGGGCTTACCTCTGCTTCGTTGGTACTAGCAGGTGAGTCATTGGACCGCGGACCAAGTGTACAGACGCTACTAGTAGTAGTAGCCACTAGCCAAGGTAACGTGTCTCGTTTGAAGGAATCCAAAATCATAATTGTGTGCGTACCATCGACAACCACGTTTGAATCTGAGGACGGTTCGCCTGAGGAGGGTTCGCCTGAGGAGCCAGCGGAACCTTCGGCACGAGGCTTCTTGCGGAGGTGAGCTTCTTTCGCCTGCCTGAGGGCACTTGCCAGGCGCTTCTTGCCCTTCTCGCATTTTTTTTTGTGTCTTGTAAAAGCCCCGGGGTCGTCAAAAGAGCGACCGCATACGCATTCTTGGTCAGAATGCGAAAGCATAATGTGGTTAGCGAGTGCGCCAGTGTAGTACGTGGGAGCGACTCCGAGTCGGGATTCGGAGCTAGCACGGGTTTCCCTCACCTCACATAAGCTCACTGCTTTATCTCGGCGTCCGCCGCGGTTCCGTTTTGGACACCATCCGTCCACCGCCTGGTTCGGCTGCTGTTTTTGAGAACGCGAGCAAGGCAGGGCCGCATGGCCATGGTCAGCGAGCGCTTGTCTCGACTCGGTCTCAGGGCCGAACGGCGGGTGGAGAGGTGGAATTGTGTGGATGGACAACTAACTAGCCAGGGGATACAATGTACTGTACATTAGTGGTTAATGATGGTCGCTAGTACCAGTACTGGCCTAGCGGTGAAGAGTGAATGCAATGAAATAAAGGCGGAAACTCGAAACGGATGGTCATGGGTGTCGTGTTTCACGACCGTGGCGGCTGGGGCAGGCAGCGTTCCGATGGACTCGACGTGTTCGTTGGCCCGTCGGCCTGCCGACGACCTCGGTAAGGGCCTCGTGACTCTCGTTCGCCTCGCTCCCGGCGTGCGGCATTGATGGCATGCGGGAGGGCGGTGTGGCCCAGCTCGGCTTGTGGGTAGGCCGTGAGGAAGCCGGCCTCGTCCGAATGGTACCTGTGAGCGCGAGCGGCATGTCGGCGACGATGAGTCAGAAGACGGGTGAGCGCGAGGGGGACTCACGTGTCGATGAATTCAAGCGCAATGACTGACCGTTCGTGGAATTTGGTCACGGCGATGCAATGTTGCCAGGTGAACGCTCTGTGGTCCGCACAGAACGGACCATGGCCATATATGTAGCCCGGACGAACTAGATAGAATACAGGGATGCGAACTCGTCAGCTTTATCTGACAGTTGTGAGTTAACGCACGATATCGGGCACAGTAGGACAGACCCACCATCTTCCTCGGTTGCCACTTCCGAGAGCTCTCGCACAGCATGCGCAGGTCAACTCTTCAGAGGATGAGATTGGCCTCCAATGAGTGCTGCTTCCGGCCTCTGTTTCTTCTCTTCCCAAGGGCCACGGTGCCAAAGGAACGACGCGACCGGATGTACTCGCAATCTCGGTACACTAACCCCTCGGCGATCTTTTCCTGCGATTCCCTTCGATAGACTTAGCGACCGACCGTGTTGAAAATATCGGTGTGAGCCAACCCCAATCCTCGTCAACAGTGTGGTTGGCGAGCCAGTCATCGGGGTTAAGCGTTGAACATTGATGACGTTGCCCGGCTCGAGGAGACTGACTGCAACAAAGCAGCGAAAACGGTCGGATGCAAGGACATAGAGAAGGTGAAAGAAACTCACTGCGGCATGGATCAAAGGTTGGCAGTAATCCTAGACGAGCCGCTCGCAGCAGACGGTCAGCAATGGCGGCTGAGGTGAGCACGGAATGGGCAAGTACAAATGGGCAAGTACGGTATGACCGGTCACTCGGCTGCAACATTCGTTACGCCTCGTCGTCCATCTTTCGTTTCGAACCACCCCGTTGTCGAGCGTCTGTGGTTTTTTCTTCTTTTCCACCATGGCAGAGGTATGGGTACCCGTGAGCTACGGGAACCAGGTGGGGGGAGGGCGAGGACATCACGGGGCGTCATCGCGGCTGTCATCGCGAGGCGAGGGAGAGGGTAGGACGTGCCAGTGGGCTCGGCGTCGCTGCGTCGTCATCGTCGTGAGACGAAGGAGAAGTGGCGTGGACAGGGCGGGGCGAGGGAGAGGAGATGGGCGTGAGCGTGATCGTGGTGTCAACGTCGTCGCGAGACGAGGGCGAGGGCGTGGCAAGGGGGATGATGGCATGTCATTGTCGCGAGACGGGGGAGAGAGCGTGGCAAGGGCATGTCGTGTCGTCGTCGCGAGACCATGCAGAGGGCGCTAAGGGTGTGGCGTCGTCGTGAGACAAGGGAAAGGGCGGGGGACCTTCTACGGCAACTCCAAACAGCAATACAAGTGATATCTAAGGTACTCTGGGAACCATCGCTATCCCGCACGGCCGCATCAGCTGGCAGCAGTCGATGTCGATGGCCGTTTCTTCTTTTTCGACTTTGACCCAATCAGTCTGGGAACCAACGAAAGGATGCAAACTCACGTGGGAATTCGTCTTTGCAGAGTTGCTCGCGGTCGTTTGCAACTGTCGAGACGGATCCAGAGTTTCTCGAAGGGCCTCGGCGCGAGAGACGGGTTTACTGTCGATCTGAACGCGGCCTTCCGAGAGCAGGACGAACGCGTCTTCCCGTCCGTCCGGGAGCGTCAACCGAAGGACAGCATCCTGTTTATGCCCAGTGAACCGATACGCGTTCCGTTCCAGCGTAAACTCCACCCTGGGGTTGAACACAGTAGTTCTCCACCACGAGGGTGTCCAGGGACGGATCCGGGGAACAACCAGGGCTTGTGGACGTGGGAGCGTCTCACGTTGAAGAGGCGCAGGGCGACGACGGATCCGACGCCGACGTGGAAGCACGCGAGGGCGAGGCGATGGTTGAGGGGTCGGAGCTCTCGTTTCGGAGGTGCGCCCTTCTCGTCGGCTGGGACATCGTACGTCCGGTACCGCCAGGCCAGCGCGACGCCCGCACCACTGTGAAGTTTGATCGAGCTGCGACGCGCGAGCATGGGGGAAACACGCACGTGAACACTGCATCCAGGAAGAGGAACAGCCAACTCAGTTGTATCGGCGCCGGTGTGCGAGAAAGCTCGTAAAACGGCACGGCGGAGAGGACTTGGGAACTCTAGCGACTTGAACGCGCCTTTTATTCCGCCGAAGAGTGACATCTGGCGAGGGACCAGCCGGGGACGACACCGGGGCCATAGCGGCTGCCGTCTAAGAGCGTTAGCAGAGTACGGCAACGACGTAGAGGGTTTCTATGTGGGGCATCCCTAAAACACCAACTCGCAGGCCGATGTTCATTTTTGCCTTTATATTTGTTTGTATTTACTTTTGTGCCTGTTTTGGGCACGCGTTGTGTCGTGACCCCTCGCTTCGTCTCGCGTCGCGCGCTTCTCGTGAAAGTGAGTGCTATTATACAAGCCAGTGGCTATTTGGAACCTCTTCTCATGGCCGATGTTCAAGTAAACGTGCCATCATTTTCTCGGCGGGCTACACGCCAGAGATCGTGAGTGCCTTGCTGGCAAGGATCACTCTTGAACACTGGCTCACTGAACCAGCATCAACCATTACGCCAGTAGTAGACATTCCTGTTTCGTTGACTTTCGCTCAGTGGTTGCCGCCACCGTGTTTCTTGGAGCCCCACAGCTCTTTTCGCGCTGATCAATGAGGTGCTAGTTGCGAAGGGCACCGAGATTCAAGTTGTGATCTCTATTTGCGCATACAACCGGTCGGTCTCTCCCCATACAAATATGTGCCATAGAAGTGACCGACTTTGACCCCACAGTGACAAGGACATCTGGGGAGAGGATGCACACGAGTTCAACCCGGACCGCTGGTTGGATGAAGCGATGAGCAATAGGACATTGGCGTATATTCACACATGTACGTATCTTCGGTCCACGGTCTACATATCCACCGACTTCGATACCGTCTAGGATGACCTTCTCCACTGGCGCTCGTGGGTGCCTAGGATGGCGTTTTGCGTACGATTCATCCTCGTCTCGTCTAGAGGAGTCACTGACCGTAAACAATAGTCTCACTGAGATCCAAGTGTTCCTCACGACAATGGTGGGCAGGTTTCAATTCGCAATGACGGACAAGGCGGAGCGCATTTCACGGCAGCCGATAATAGTGGTGGCTCCGATGGTCGATGGCGAACTCGGCGGCGGCGTTCAGTTGCCATTGGCTGTATCACTGGCCCAGCAGGACTCTGAATCTGAAATATGATCGGGGTTTAACGGTCTCAATCCGACGATAGGTATAAACGCATACAAGTACGAAGAGGCGGACGGCCTTAACCCCTAATCGCTGACTCACAATTCAGCGCTGCCTGTGCGGGACGCCTCGACAGTGTAAATGAGTTCGAGCTCGCCATCATCGTTGCTGGCTTGGCACAATTACGATCACTTATTTACACTTCCTGATGTATGTACTACGACGAAAAATAAACTGGACCTCTGAATCCGTTGTGGCGCTATGGTGCTTATGTCCGGTCACGTGGGGCTCATAAGAGTGACCAGTGTGCTCCAAGACTCCAAGGTGGTCACTCTGCACGGAGCGGGACTCTGCCGGATATTATAATAAGACGTCGAGCAACTTGTTGAACTGGTGAGCTGGCTCGTTTTTCAATGTTGTTGTGGCGGTGCACCACCTTGATCTACAACCGCGTCCTGTCAACGAGCATGGCTGAATCCCCCTTCACCGGGTGCTGGCTCAGCGGCCCAGAGGACACCCAGTTCTTCACCCGGACGCATAGCCCCTCGTCCCCCGCCAAAGCTGCAGTCGTGTTCGTCCACGGTTTCGCGGAGCACGTCTTCCCAGCGTGGTCTTTGCGCGGCATCGCCGTCTTTGCCTACGATCAGCGCGGCTTCGGCAGGACCGCGCAGGACGAGCAGCACAAGAGCAAAAACAGCTCGTACGCGAAGACAAGCTGGAAGGAGCGACTCGAGGACATCGAGTGGGCCGTCCGGCACACCAAACAACAGTTCGACGGCGCACCCGTCTTCTTGTACGGTCACTCGATGGTGAGTCCCTCGTTCCCTTCCCCTTTGAAAACCGATCACGCGTGCGCTAGGGTGGCGCGTTGGTTCTCGCGTTTGCCATTCGCACGCAGGGGCCGCCGTCCAAGGAGGCCATATCCAGCATCTCTGGTGTCATCTCTACCAGCCCGTTCATCTCGCAGACCAAGCCTGCCAACAAAGCAGCTCGCTGGATCGGCAACTAACTGAGCTGAATCGCTCCTTACCGCTTGATTCCCGCCGTTGAACGCCAAGGTGAGACCACATGTAGTCGACGCGCGAGCTCCACCAGGATTGAGCAACGCAGGCGTTGTGCCACGACAATGCGGTCGTCGAGGCGTACTTGCACGACCCGCTCATCAAGTTATTCGGTTCCCTCCGAGGTTTGAGTGACATGTTGGATGGCGTACGTTCCTTGTTATCGACCTTGCGCTTCGACCCCGACTATTTTTCAGGGAGAAAAACTCCTCGCCTCAGACTACGTTCAGTGGCCTCAAAACAGTCCTCTAGCTCATGTCATTCAAGGCCTCCGAGAAATTCCATGGACTGCTTGCCGCAGATGACAAGACTTTTACTCTGTACACGGTATGTTTGGGTTTATCCGTGCGCTATGGGTCCCATCCATCTCTTATCTCTTGAAGAACGGGTTCCACGAATTGCACAATGAACCTGACGGAGTCAAGGAGCAGCTGACCGAGGAGTGTATCGCGTGGGTAGAGGCTCATCTGTCTTCAGTTCCTGTTGCGAGACTATGATGTCTCACGCGGGTCATCGTGGAATCATAACATGGAATCATAACATGGTTGTAGGCTATATGTGTATCTTAATAGCCTGATGCCCCCGGTGCAGCATCTCCCTCCCGCCTCAACCGCAGCAATACCTCCTTGAATCGCATGAGGTCGGTGATGCCGGTGCCAGTCCGGGCAGTGGTTTTACTTTGCGAGTTCTGGAGATCAATAATGTTACAAATGCGCTTCCAAGTGGTTCCCTTGGTGGGCGACGACCGAAGGTTCTCGAGGTAATCCGCCTCTTCATCCCTGCCAGCGGTGACACGTCATCAGCGATCCAAGGCGAAGGGAGAAAAAGGACAGACTGGTTTTCTCGAGTCGATCCCTCCTTCTTGGCGGTATATTCTTCATAGAATTGATCGATGGCGGCCTCTGCCCGGGAGATGGTTTCCTGACGATTCACTTTACTCGCTTCGTCTTGCTGCTTGATCTCTTGCGCTTGATGCTCGTGCCGTTCCCTGTCCGACAGCGCGTGAGTGAGCACATGTGCTGTTTGCGCCTTCGTGTATGCCGTACCTGATGACTTCGGGTTCGTCCTCTTGGATCTGCTGGTTCAGAACGGCCGTCAGCGCTGATGTCGACGACCGGGGGAAGGAGATGCCGACCGGCGACCAGCGACCAGTGGGGCTCACGAGGGCGCGGAGAGGGCAACGGCGAGCGTTTGCGCTCGTAAGGACATGGCCGAAGCGACCGGGAAGCCGTTGGGCCCGCGAAGTCGCCGTTCCCCTGCCTTGCGCTCCCAACCTCTGGCTCGCTCAACGAGCGATACCCGTGCAGTTCTCTAACGAGGGCGAAGACGGGACAGCCGACCTGCTCGGCCAGGCCGTCAAGGAAGACGCCGGGGAGGACGACGGGAAGGGTGAGGGTGAGGAGGGGGTACCCGAGATGGCTTCAACACCGCTTAGGAGGTGTTAGAGTTTGCGCGCGACCTTGTCGCCCTCATCTCCAAACTCGAGAACGGGGCCGTTGGTCGGTCCTAGGATCCATGAGCATACCCGGGCCTACAAAGACGAGGGCCTGGGTGGGTGAGAACTGTGGAGCCTCCAAGGGCGATAAGGTGGGAGCTTCGGACGACACGTTCTTGCCACTTACCCTCACGACGACCGCTCTATCCAGATCCTTTCCAGCCCAAACTGTTCGCCATGGACTTCACAGAGTCGGACTACAACTTCACGATGGATATTGACGAGGACTTTGATTCAGAATTTTGGTCAGCCACATCGTGGCATGCGCCAGCAGCCACGCTAGCCGAGAGCATGGAGCATGTGGCAGTGCCACCTGCGGGCGAATACATGTAAGGCTTTAGTAAACTCGTACCACACATATTCATTGACAATAAAAAGACTACCAGTACATTATGATGTCTTCTATGAGAGGCTCCTTGAGTCTCTCAGAGCATCCTCTGTTGATTGGGATGCAAGTCCTGACCCAGTAGGCTCTGCCAGTGATACCCTTAGGCAGTGGGACTTGGCCTTGCAAGAACATGGCCCACCAGGTAAGAGTGGTTTCTAATTTGTGGTATCTATGGAAAGTGGTTCTGATCTAAGACTTCAAGCTGGATTGCTGCCTGAACAGCAACTCCAGAATCAGGTTCATAGTAGTCAGGCTCAGGCTGCATTACCCATAGTACAAGTGCAAGCTGGAAGTGTCACAGACCAGTAAGTTCATATTTTTCATTTTGGCACTTCTGACATCTATATTACTTAGACCTAGTTACCACTGGCAGCAATCCAATGAACCTCTTGCAGGTAGTTCCTTATACACTTGAATGATTATAGATACTATTGGCACTGACTTGGAATAACTGTTGATCTTTCTAGATGCCCAGTGGAACTTAGATTTAAACTGGCAGGAACCAGAGGTTCAAGAAACACCTCAATTAACACTCCACTTCTGTGGAAATGCAGGTAAGTGTTTGTTTTATTTTACCATCTATTTGATTTTATGTACATGATTTACAGAGCCTTTTATTCATTCCTTGAGGTTGGCTCAAGCAAATCACTGGATTGCTCTTTTCCAGTATATTGCAGATATTATTTGCAATCACATTCATGAAAAGGGGTTGACAGCCATTACAACCTCTAATTTGCGTAATAGTTTCATTCTGGAAACTATCTCAGAAGTTCTTTGTAATTACTCACTGGGATTTCAGGCATGGAATCTGGAATATGGTAAGTTTATTGGTTATTATAGTTTGAATTTCATCACTAATTTAGATTCAATGATATTTAATACTAGTTGAAATCACCATCCCTGGCCGTTCTCAGACAGTTTTCACTGATCTGTCTATTTCGGCCTTTGAATCTCTCTTCATATCACAGCTCAAGGAGGTTCTCAACAGATTTGTTAACCATATATGGCCCAAGGCTCTTAACCTTGTGACCAGCCCAGTCCCAACTCAAGATCAAATGAGTATGGTCTGGCTTCTTTCTCACTCTACTTCTATCCACTTGAATCAGTTGGAGATGTGGGTCAAGGAGATTCCAAATGGACAAGGTTTTGGGATTTTTCATCAGATGGTTTGGAATGAAACCAGTTTTTCCTATGACATGCAAGTAAGTACATTCTTTTTTATTGAGTTCAAGCTACAACTTACTATGGTTTACTAGGTACCATTTGGACATAGAGCCTTTCAAGAAATTTTCAAGACAGCAGCTTATAGAACAAGACACCCTGACTGTTTTGAATTGAGAGACAAAGGTGGTATTCCCCTTTTTCAGGTCACTCTAGGAACAGCAGCCACTATCTGTGGCTGGGTAAGTAGTTTTTTATCAGAATATTTAATCCACTACTAACAGTATTAATATAAGTTGATTACTGGGCTAGTGGAGTTTCAAACCCAGAATATCTCTAGTAGGAGTGCATGTACACGTCCAAAACGTGACAAAGCAAGAGATATCATCCAAAAAGTCCATTCATTCTTCATGGACATCATCTTGAAGAAAGGACCAGCTAACAAATCCCAGGATGAGAGAAAAATCTGGCAAGAGAGGCTAGTCCAATTTCTCAGGTCTGACTAGACCACAATACCCTAAGCCTTGTTTTTTTTATCTATGCTATAAAACCCATGAAATTTCTACTGTGTACTACTACATGATACTACAAGTTTGGTATTTCAAGTTACCCTTTTGAATTTTTGAGCACTACCATTTTCTGCCTGAAGATGGAATCTATCAACAGATTTGACAAGACAAATTTTATGAGTGAACACTCCCTGGGTTTAATAAAGAATACCTACAAATCATCCAACATCTTCCTTCACTCTGGTTTCAACCAGGTTTATGCCCTCACCACATACCTCAGTTTCGATTGGTTATTTGTAGTCCTTGTTGTGTTTACAGTGAGGGGGACAGGAAGGGAGGCAAAGCAGTGCTGTGAATGAAGGCGAGAGAGCACAGAACGACACACCAGTGCAGGGCGAGTGGTGAGCCCCTGCGTGCGATTAAAGGCGCCAGAGGCATGAATCAATGTAAGGGCAGCACGAACTGGGCTCGGCGCGCAGTTCGACTCGGTGCTGGCGTGCATCGTGTACGATAGGCAACATAAACACAAGGGCATTGGGTGCAATAGACACCGATGGGGCGTAAGGAGGCATGAGGCGTGGTGGTCAGCGGTGGCGCACACTTAGCTATGGTGGGGCGCGAGTCGAATGGAGAGGGGCTAAGGACGGTGGTTGAGCGCACAGAGTCAGTGGTCGGGGAGTCCTCGCGTGCAAACGGAGACGCGCACGAGGGCGGCACAGAATAAGGGCATATGACGGGGGCGTGAATGAACACGGGAGGGCTGTCTGGGAGCCTTCCGTGCGATTGGAGGTGGCGGTGGCACGAAGGGGGCATGAAATGGTGCTAACACGCAAGGGCGGTAGGCGAGCCCTCGCGTGCACTTGCAGCGGCGTGAACAAATTCACGGGGGGAAGGACATCGGAGCGCGAGGGGAGGCGGGGAGGGTGGGTGGCGGGCGATCTTGCTCAGTTGGACACGATGGCGAGGGCGGTTGGCAAACCCCGCATGCGATTGGATACGGAGGGCCGCAAATGGAGGCGAGGAGGTGTGAGACGGTGATGCGGTTGGTCGTCATATCGCGCACTGCAAACGAGGACAATGGCGAGGGCGAGCAACCAGGTTGAGCGTTGAGTCACATTGCCCGATGAGTTGGTGGGTAGTGTGAACCTGGGAGGTGCACGGTACCGGGACCTAGTAAGACCCCGGCCCGGGGCTCGAGGCCGGTTTAACTGGTTAGACCTACCTGACATCATAATCGCGGATGAGGGTTTTTATGTTCTCGCTGATTTCATCGTGATAGCCAGAGACGAAATGCTTCCAACGTCATGTGCAGCGCTTCGATATGAATGGGAGTTGTTACCTGTATAATCTCGCGGTGGTGACCATCTGCGCTGACTGTTCGGGTCCTGCCAAGAGACCACGACCACCCGACGGCTTTCAAAAGTCCAAGCCAACGACGCCCTACAAGCTACCAGAGGTTCGCCTAGAGCCTCAATCCTGGCCCAAAAAGTCCACCACGGAAACCTGTCTCTTTTGCGGCTCATGACCGATCACAGAACAAGTTTGTCGACATGCCCAATGAACCAGAGGCCGGGCCTAGTAAATCGTCGGTGCCCGTGCCCCAGCAGCAGTCAAAGCATGTATCATTGGCACACCCTCCCCGTGCGGCAAAGGCGGACAAAGGGCTACCTCTTCTCAAAGTGCTGAAGCCTCCCATGTTCAATCTGCCTCCTGCCGCAGAGCCGTCGAACAAGTCTCTCACTTCGCTGCAATCCGTGCTCAAACCGCCGCCCGCCCCTGCCGAGAAACCCAGATCTGTCCTCAGACCTCCCCCCGTGCCCGTCCCGCCAACGTCCAAGCCGTCCGCCGCGTTCAAACACTTCCACCGCTGCCCGTTCCTGATCACCGTCCCCGCATTGCCCAAGAAGCGATGAAGACCATCTTTGCGGCCGCCGTCGCCCAGGCCACCGACCCGACCAAGGAAGGCGCCGGCGCCGAGCTGCTCTCCCTCTTCATTTAGCAACACGGACACACCTTCACGTCCCCGACAGATCGGAAGCTCCAGCGCGGCGTGACGGTGAGCCCAGACAAACGTTCGCAGGGAAAGGAGCCCAAGTTCGTTCGGTACGTCCCTCGCATGTTCTCTCCGCCACTCGTCTTGACTATGCGCTCTCAGAGTCGGCCTCGCGGACCGCTTCCAACACTGCATCGCGTACGCCAAGTCAGATTTTGTGCCCTGGCGTCGCCAGACTGAGCGCAAGCTTGAGTCGGGGTTCAATCCCGCGCCAGCGTGCGACATGCAGCTCGAACAGTTCGGAAGACCGGTGGTTTCCAAAGGCACCGAGGGAGGGCTTATCCCGCGGAACCACACCGATATCGGAGGCAATTTCTCCAGAGTTCCCTTTGACATGCAATTTTTTCGACTATGCTACCACCAACAGCGTAGTCACGGCCAGCAACGACGGCGAGGTCACCTCCCTCGTCCCGTGGCTCGACGCCATCGACCTCACCCGCTCGCAAGCATAATCCTCGCTGACATCGCCACCAAGGTCCGTCCCTCGTCTGTCGCGATGTGCCCCCCCCTCACCCTCCCTAGCAACTCGGCTCGGTCTGCTGTCCGACATCCCGGACACACACCTCCATTTGGCAAGACTCGTCCATGACAAAGGGTTGTCTCGCTTCGCCGGCTCTAGTACTGGAGTGGAGCGCCTGTTCTGCTCTTCCAGTCCCATGTATCGGCACTCCACCTTCGCTGACCACTAGAGTAGAGAACGTATTCTCACCTGATGAATCGTGACTCACCTTCGCCGATTTTCTCAAGTCAGACGCCCAGTCAACGGAACTCGCAGTTGAGCAGTTTCGCCCTACCCGTACGTTCTATTGCTATTATGGCGACATGCACGGACGCCACGCTTGTAAACGTTCGTCTGCATGTACCATGACTTCGTTCTCCCTCCTGACGTTCTGGCAGGCGTTGAACTCGATCTCGGTGGCGATTTCTCTCCCTGACATACAGAAGAGCACTAATATTCGTGAGGATCAACTGCAGGGGCTGCTATCCGCCTATTCCTTGAGTTCTGTTAGTCCGTCCCCACTGCCATCTTTTCAGTCTGATTTCATCCTAGGGTGTTTGCCCCTACTTTTCGGACGACTTGGCGGACTTGTATGGACGCGAAAAGGTTTGGTATAATTTGGCACATAATTTTTGCCCCTGGCTTGGCTTTTTCGGGCAGTAAGTCGTTCACAGTTCCTTTTGTTGGTCATGCCTATCCACCGCTCCCTTCAGCTGGTATCACATTGGATGTCTTTGTGGTTTCCAAGGATCGGCGCTACTCCCTCCATCCCTGCTACTGTACGTCGCTCTTCCGTCATTCCGGGTAAACATGAACCTGACATCAAGAATCCCACTTCAGTTGGGTATCCTAGCCAGTTCGTATTCCCCTTCGCGCGCGGGATCCATCGCGTTCGCAACTTTCACCACCGTATTCCCATTGGCGGCGCCTTTGGTACTATTATCGGAGGTGTCCTCACCCAACTGAGCAAGTACGTCTTCTCTCTGTGTGAACGTTGCATCCTCATGAACTTTCGTCTAGGGAACATTGGTCATGAGGCCGTTTCACGGCCATTCCACGTAACGCCTATAAATTCACCAGGTCCTGGCGCATTCCACCATGCGGCGGTCATCGATTCATCGCTTCTATGATGGATATTTGTCAAAATGTGCGTTACGTTGTGTTTTCCTTTCCCTGATATGCGAAAGTGAAGCCCGTCAATCTTATTGCCGCCCACAGTGCGTAGAAGGTTCACATAATGGCTGCCGTAGTATCATCGTTCTTGGCCGCACTTTCGACTCAGAAGCCATGCTGACATACCTATTTTAAGCCCTTCTTGTGGTCTCTCGAGGCTTAACGGCATGCCAGCCATTATAGAGCCCCACCACAAGATAGAGACCCGGCTAACTTCGAAAGGCTAAACCCTGAGTCGCTGGTTTCTCTGCTTCGGAAACACTGCAGTCTGCATCAGCCATCCTAGGGCGTCCCCCCTTTTGCCCTGATCCAGCTCCCCTGAATGAACTTGAACGGGCAACTGCGCGTTTTTTTAGGTATTGCGATTACGAGTTGTCCCCTTATCGTTCGGGGTTCTTGCGTTCGACGTGAGCTTTTGCTTCGCATGCAAGCTCGGCGGCTAGTTCTTCCGTGAGTAGTCTCGCAAGAACAGACGCAGCGCTCATGCTCCCCCCCCCCCTTCATGCTGCAATCCGTACAAAAAAGAGGAAGCCGAAAATCAAATCAGATCATGAGTCGTCACGGAGAACCGTGACGAATCAAAATACCGTGCATACCGCTGCGGTTGGCTTTCTTGTCGTTCCTAAGAATTCTATGATCGCGTTGCCGAAAGGTATCAGTACTGCAGATGAAGCGGCTCTGCCTTGCATATCCCTTGCGGCACAGATCGATCACGTTTCTCGCGGTTCCATTTGTTCACGTCAGGTAAGCCGTCCTACTTTTTTCACATCAACATGTCATCAACACCCCATCATCCAGTCCTATCTCCGCCGACTCTACCAGTGTTCGTTGACTCACTTCCATGTCGTTCGGAAAAAAATAAGTCAGTCATTATTTTTTCATGTGAGGTAGGAATCACTTCAGTCTTCATCCTTCAAGTGTATCTAGATTCTACTAGTGGGGCCCATCTGCTGTAACTTATCAACCCACTACATTCCCACAGCTTGTTCATTTTGATATGACCTGGGTATGCCGCACCTAATGCGTCAGAACTTCTACCAGGGGCAAGAGTTCAGGCCGCGGAATCGGAGCATTCCTGATGCGTTGACTCCGATATGATATATATATGTGTAAATAGTAGTATGGTCCGACTCGGACTCCCGACCTTCCTTTGAGCAAACCATGCTCACCCGCCCCGCTACATCTGCAGCCACAGGCTTGGACATGCCACAGAAGCAGGAAGTATTACCTATCGACCCATCTATCCTGCTATCCCCTGTTTCCTCTGCATCATCTCCACCCGAGTCCGAGTGTTCGGAAGCCGACGAGTTGTCGAAGGTAGTCCTTCGTCGAAATCCTTGCATTCCTTACTTACCGGTGACTCGGACTAGTGTTCTGAAGTCTCTGTTCTTGAGCGGGAAATCAGTCAACAAGCTCACACTTGGTGTATTGCATTGAAAGAAAAGAAAGCCGCTATGGAGAGTTTACTGAGGGCTCAGAAGACGCTTGAGAGGGTTCAGGGAGTGTTTCTTCAACACCTTCCCAAGGAGACTATAGAAGGCGCTCACACCCGATTCCTGTCGGGAATAAAACCTCGTGCTACGCCAGAAGCTCGTTATCTTTTGACGGTCGGTCGTCTGACCGTTCGGCCATTTCTCCCATCTCCCTCGGGATCCCCTCGTGATAATCTCTGCTCTGGTCAGTTACCGGCCACAAGCCACGTCAAACCTTCACGTGCTGTGGCCGTGGCACAGGATGGATAACGGAGGTATGTGCGTCGTATTTCTCGTCCTAACTTCAGGTTGGGATGGTCACTGACTCGGTAATTTCAGTTACTACTTTGCTGGAACTGATTTGATATGTTTATTTCATGGACACCGAATGGCTGTTGTGTTTGTATCCCTCGTACTTCTCCGTATTTCAGAAACAATTGTATTTGTTAGCTTTGTTCGAACATCATGAGGGTGCTACAGCGAGCAGTGACCTCTCAAGGACTCGGAAGCTGAGACCCCTCTAGTAGAGGGTCAATATCACTAAAGCTAGACCACCCCACAAAAGTATCCTCAACTTCCCCCAATCGAGCCTCATGATCACGGACCCGATAACGCTGACATGTCCTACAGGAGCCATCCCGGAGACCGGCCATCGAACCAAGATCCGTATACGCTGGTGTGTCACCTAATAGTAAATGCCCCGCAAGCAGAGACTTCATTGTTTGAACCTCTTCGAAGAGATTAGATAACAACTCTTGCAAAGACTTTATTGGCGTGTCCGAGTCCGAGCTCGGAGACAAGTCGCAGTCGTTATCAGGGCTACTGCGAGAACGTTTTCGAGGGGGTTCAGCCTGAAGTTGTTCGCCGGAATCTTCGATAGTATTAGTCAATGGTCTACTGTATCAGGAAACGTAGTGGTTACTCACTGGGAACGGTCACTGGCGCCTGCCTGCGGCCACGTTCGTCAAAGTGCCCAATACTCCGAGCGGTCACCGGTATGACTACTCGGGGGTCCGAGGCTGTGCGTGCTCAGAATGCCATCGGCCCATCAACATGAAGGCCACGACAACATACCTTTTTGAACCCGGCCCGGGAGTGGTACAGCCGAAGGTGCCATTGGATCAACTTCGTCGCTGCTGACAAGGCGAGATGTCGACCCATTTTAAATGATCGGAGCCGGGTGCACCAAGACTTACTCCCAACTGCCGATACTTCCCATACGCCAAAAAGTGACCAGCTGGCGCGTTCCATTTCCCTGAGTGGTGAGGTGCGTTGAGTCGGCGATGGGAAATACTCATGAGGTAAGTCTGCCTTGTCTGGTTTTTCTCACCCGCCAAAAGGTCGAGGGGCTTAGGTAACCCCGACGTTCGCTTCCACATTCAAATTTTCTCACCACACTGACTTGGACTTGGACTCGGACGATCGCGACACCCAGGAAGTTAGGTTCGAAGGTTCTAGACAGTATAAAAGGCTCGTCGGATTACGCCGTTACGGGCAGGTTTCTCCCCCGCTCCTGTACCTGTCCTGATGTCTGCCAGTGACGAACAGCCAGCATCTGGGAGGAAGCGCGGATGCTCCAATGCTTTGCATCTCGGCCCGAGGAAAAAACCGTAGGTTCAATTCCTTTGAAACCAAACCCCGTCAGGTTCACCCCGCGTCGCTAGGACCACCCAAGATCCGTTGGTTCACCATGGGCGGCACTTTGGCCGGGCTGCCCACGCTTTTTGTAACGTGCAGACGCTCATCGTGAACGGGCTTCAAGTCATGTCTGGCGACATTCCGGATGAGTCCTTGAATGCGGTGTCCGTCTTCTTTATGACTTTAAGAATAACGACTGACTGGGCTGGCAGCGAAAGGAAAGAAAATTCAGTTTTCCGCGAACTTCTTCGAATCGTGCCGGGGTTGGAGAGTCGACTTATGGAGTCTTCGGAAGAGGAGGTCATCGAGATTGCTGACCTCGTATGTACCTTTTTCGCTGCTACTCATTTACTAACATCTATTTCGGACATCAGATTCAGAAAGGTGCCAATGGCGCGAGGGCTGACGACACCAAGGGCATGAAGGGCCCCATCATTGATTGGATTACTCCGAAAGGCCAGTCACTGACCCCTCACATCCCCCGCAATGTCAAGGCTGGCCGTGGCTTCCACCATGACCGTACTGGGGCACTTCTCTGCCCGGCAGGTTTAAATTGGAACAACATCGAGTACGTTGTTTCTCGTCGTTGTACCTCATTCGGCATGACTGTGACCCGCAGCATACGCATGAAACTGGCGAACGGCGAGCTTCAAGTAGCTGGGGACCAGTGGCCGATATTCTTATACGCTAACTACATGTACGACTCTGATGATCCATGGAATGGGTTACTCCGAAGTGGCCTCCTTGTATCGGTGAGCACTCACATTGTATGATACAGTTCATGTGACTCATGTTCACCAATTAAAGGCGTTCAAGCATATTTTCACGTCACCCAGCTCTGTGGATCAAGAGCCCAAGGCCACGCGCTCTGGGAACGCCCGCATCCATGGCATGCGTTCTGTTACGAAAGCCTCATTGGCTTATGTTGCCACACAGGTAATGCCATGCCATGCATAATATTGATGGACTCATCTGTGCCAGACACGCTTCTCGCTCACCTCGGCGCAAGTGTTTTCCCGCACGGACCTCGTGACAGATTCCGAACGCTTTTACGTAAGTCTGTTGGAGCTTCTCGAAGATCTCGCACCTAAGCTGCCCGAAAAAGAAGCCTTATAAGGCTTGACCCAGGGTCACGTCGTCAAGCGTTATTTGGCTTCGACAATCCATTTGGCCGACCCCGGGAATAAATCCTGCCTAAAATAAGCCACTCC
>JBBPMC010000420.1:0-23354 GCA_038090115.1 Strobilomyces echinocephalus | reverse complement strand
CTATCGAAAATCATCACTAACAGCACAGCATCTATGCGGTCCGTATCTATCAAACATCCCACGCATTCTACCCGTTCCCGACATCCCACCGTGCGTTCCACGCACCACTCGTCCCATCACGCCACGAACGGTCTGTCCAACCTACGTATACCACCTTCCAATGGCCGTCCAAATTCGACCCTCTCTTCTGCGAGGTCAGATACCACCTTTCGGACTGCACAATCGGAAATTGCTACGCCAACGTCGGCTGGCTCCAACGGCGCGCGATCCCGCAAAACGTCTGGCGGATCCACTCTTTCGACCGTCAGCACGTGCACAGTCGGCACGACGGCCAAAAAGGGACCTCCGTACAATGTAGCCGGACAGGGACCAGGAGGGTCTTCCCGAACACGGGTCGCGTCTGGGGTCTCCATCGCGTCAACACGAACTCCCGCACGACATCCAGACAAGGATGCCGCCAAGATCAGCCCTGCGCAGGCCATCAAGCGATTGCCATCCGCAGGTCGCACGACACCCGTCGTACAGAAACGTTCGCTTGGCAGGAACGTTGCCGAAAAGAATGGCAGCCAGAAATCGTCACCCGCCCCCTCGCCGCGCAGGTCGCGTGGAGATCGGGAAGGAGCGCGCGCCCCCTGCCAACAAGGGCAAGGAAAACACCCCCGCGGTCTCACCCGTCGACTTGGCGGCGGATGACGACGACACGGAGACCAACTTCCATACCGTGTTCACGGCGCCCGAGGCCCCGGAGCAGACAGACCCCATCGTCACGCCTCCCCCCGAAGACGAGCCGGCGTCCGACGAGACGCTCGCCGGTCGCGATAGCTCGGACACGATTACTGCTTCCACACGCACGCCTGACAAGTCGTCGCCCGAGCGGACGCTCACCGAGTCGACCCTCGCCTCGTCCGTCCCACCAGGCGCGACGCTCGACATTGGTATCCCGTGCATCGTCGCGTCCAAACGCAAACGGTTTCGCGCGTTGGCGCGCTACATCGGGGAAGTCTTTGGCGAGACTGGGCCCTGGGTAGGCGTCGAGGTCCCTTTCGACGCATGGGTTGGGGACGTGAGCGACGGCCGGGCGTGGTGCGACGGGTCGTGGTGCGGCGTGCGCTACTTTGACATCGGGGGGAACGGGTCCGAGTGGGAGTTTGCGGGGGAGGACTCGCGGGCGCCAAGGCGACGCAAGGCTGAGTGGAACACTGCCGTTGGAGGGACGGTGAAGTCGGTGGGAACGAAACGGGAGGGGGAGCAGTTGTATGTGGCGGACCGGACGAAGCGGATGCGGAGCGCGTCTCCCGTCGCGAGCGATTTGTCCACGTCCGAGTCGATGGGGCTGGTCGTGCGGCCGCAGCAGGTGCTGTATGTCGTGGACGCCGTCGGGGCGGACCTCTGATTACCCCATCTCTCTCTCGCACGTACGTGTTTCTCTTGTTGACGACCGATACGCCTATGTTTTTTTCTCTCTTTGCTGTGGATCTCTAGCATGACTCGGCGACTACATCATCACCTCTCCCACGTCCGCGGAACTAATCTCTCGTACGACAAACCAGACATTCGTAATCCCATTTGACCCATGCGCTATTTCTTTCGATCGCTGTCACTTGTTTACGTTGTTCTCTTTCGCGCGCACGCGCGCGTATGTCTTGCTTCGTGTCGACCATACATGTTTCACAGGATACCACACTCCTTGTTTCCAATGCTCGTTCTCTTTTTCTGCTCGTTTCTCCGCGTACCCGACCTAACGGTGCTAGACGAGGTTTTTTCTCTGCATCGAAATGAACACCACGTTTCCCGCTTGTTCGATCAACTCTGCGTGTACCCGACGCTCGTTTTCCATGCTTGTCTCTTTTTCGTCGCTGCGCGTTATCAGGGACGTTGTGATCCTCTCTCGTTTCCTTTACTTTTCTCTCCATTTCAAACACCTTTACCTGCGATGGTATGTGATTGACTAGTACTTTACATGCCGTCGCGAAATATAAACAACGGAATAACTGACCAATGAACTCATCGTCGAGATCATGAGCTTGATTCTTTGAGCTTGAACCGGTGTAGACGGACCATGTAATTCACGATCGATGGGCCCTAGTCTCACTTGCGACTACACTGAGACTAGGAATCTCAAGACAACGGCCTTCCCCGTTGGCCCGGGATGTGCACCACTGTGAGGCGATGCGACTGTCCGAGAAACACCGGGCCTGCCAACTCGGAGTCGTACCGCCTGGATTCTGGAATCCAGTACGAAGCGAACGCGACTTTGAGACCCGTCTGTATGCCACTGTCAAGCGACTGTTTGCCAGAGTCGACGTTTGCGAGGTATTCTATGACATTATGCATGTACTAATATGCTTCGAACTTGAAGAAGTGGCAATAAGGTGGCATCTTCAAATTCGGTAAAACTTGTTGAGACACGGAAAGAGTCACTCAGAAAGGTTTCGTGGTTAGGTCAACTGAACGAACTGGGGGATACAGGCGTGAACGTAGCTACTTATATACTGTTCGTGGTCGCTATCGTATCAGTCCTTGGCAACGGATATAGCCGACGTTAGTCAACTGTCAGCCTGCCAAGACGCGACGATGCTACATTCGCGACATCTGGATTCATCTACCAACAGAACATGCCATTCAAATCTGGTTGCACGACGCGAAACCCTGATGCTCTCTCGTCACTGATGTCCGCCCTTGGGACTCGAATGTTTGAAATACGATGTCAGATCAGGCAACTTGAACTTGGGGGCGGCCGAACTTGAAACGGTAGCTTCACCTGCTTCATCCTGAGGCGTTCACGACGCTATCAATCATAATGATTCGAGCCAAAACCGTGAATGCGCACCGTGTCATTTATCGTGGCTGGTACCTGGGAAGCATCGTCGCACGCTGACAAACGCACTGCATCCACTGCCTGTTCGTTTGAAGACCCACTGAAAGCATTCCTGTCGGTAAGACAAGGCTCTGCAGATTTGGCACGACCTATGTGCTGCGAAGGAAGGTAGTGAATAACGGCGCCAATCATCGAAGTTGCAGAACGAACCAAACCAGCTGGTTGCACGGCCCCTCGCTGATGCGTTTTGTCAGACACATCAGTTCGTTCGCCAGGAAAAATGACTCACGCCGCGCCGCGCTATAATACGTGTCAAAGATTTGGAAAGCTGATAGGGCATTTGTGAAGCGTGGTTACTGTTCACTCTTCCAAGTGTCATCTGAAGCCGTGTAGAGACTCCCATAGGATCGTCCACACGGTCGGCTGAGTGCAAGGCTTCAGGAAGCGAGGAGACGGAGAGAGAGACGGAGGCCGGTAAAGGTGTAATTTGCAGCGAGCGTGGTCGCATTACTTTGACTTCACGCTGAGAACGATGTGCGAGCGGGGATTCGAACGACGTCAGCACAAAAGCAGCAGGACAATCCAATGACCACGGACCCCATGCTGAAGAAATTTGCGTGCAAGAGTACCGGACGCCGACTTGACCTTGTGATATAGTGAGAACCTGCGTCGAGAAAGGAAGCGTTAAACAACTACCTCGATGTCTCTAGCCTCACACTGGGTCTCGAACTGAGGAGGCCTCAGTGTCGTGGGATGTTCCTTGGAAATGAAGAAATTAAACTAGCTCTTCCGGTGACGCGCTGAGGAGTTCATACCGAAGACAAGTTCAGTGTTTCGCGAACCTTCGAGGTCGAAGGCTGCTTATCTGGTATGTTATCACCCCCTACCAGTGTGGGTCCTTCGAAGTCTTTCTCCGTAAGCAAGTGCCCTTGAGCAATCTTTCCCATGTGGGTGTGTGCGAACGGTCGCCCTCTGCTCCGAAGGGCAAGTAGTGCCTCCACGAGAGGTAGTGGCACACCAGAGAACGTCATTTCCTTGACACGTCGGACATTCCGCCAAGTTTCCTCGTTTCTCCTCGCTTCTTTTGTCAAAGGGATGCCGCCGAGACGACATAACAGGAGATACAAGTCATAGTTTCGGAGGTACGACTGCCCAGCAAACACGTTCAGTTGGTCAATTAGATCCCAAGGCGAGGACCAGTCGGAGGGGAGAGGGGGGATGGAATACAGTTGAAGATCGTCCGATGGCTTCATGTACTGGGACGTGCGGGGCACGTACAGATGAAGATGGACATGTTCGCTCCTCCTGATGTCTGGCATCAAGCGGTCGGCCTCGAATGGACTCAGTAGAACGAGTACTTGATCATGATCTCTTTTTCCAGAGAGAATCCATTGGACGGGTCGGAGATACTGGTTCAGTGCCCCTTTAGTTGACCCATGCTTGACGGTCTTACTGAAGTCCACAGTCGCCAAGATAGATGGTGTAGTTACTGGGCCTTTTCTTGGTATTGTGAAGGCAGGAAGGAATGCATCTCCAGAGTGCGGTGAAGGGATGACGCCATTCTTGACGAAGGCGATGACATCTGGGTGAAGATGATGTTTCTCCGCTTCTGCAGGCGGGGGGAGCTCCACCTCTCGTTCACGCTCTCGCTCGCGGTCGACCTCCCGCTCCTGTTCTTCGTCAATGCGTCTGCGTGAAAGCGATAGGATCCCGATGTTCTTGCAACGTTCGAGAATTCCGGGATCCAAAGTCGACCAATCACTGGCACCATTGGCATTTTCTGTGTCAGATGGTGCATAAAGATCAGCCAGCGATCTGCAGTTTGGCTCGAGCCATGTCTCCGACAGCTGCTCTGTTGCTAGCTCGTCCTTGCAAAATTGCCGCCAAGCATTGTGCCTCTTTTTATGATCCATGCCTTGTTTCGCCCAGTATGGAGCCCGCTGTTCAATATCCCTCCATGTGTCGTGTATTGCCAAGGACAGGATGTCGGCGGTGGTGATTGGAGTGCTCGAATCTTTTTTCATGGAGCGAATACTCTGGTCAACACCAGGCGGCGCGAAAAACACGACCGAGTGACCATGGCCAAGCTTTCGCATCCTCATGCAGCCTGACGCGACAAACAGTTATATGTATAGATTGACTCGGAATAGTGCCGCCGAAACGAACCTTGCACCAAGGCATCTTTCGTCACCTTGGGACCCAGAGTAACAGCCGCTCGTGAGCCAACAGGGAACTTGAGGTCTGTGCCTCTTGTGTGCGCATGATCTAGATAGACGACGCAACGATCTAGCTGTTGAGCAAGCGGGGACGAGGATAGTAGTTGGCTGGTGCCGTTCCGTGCGAGTACTTTCAGTTCATTATCCTCGTTGAAATAGACGGCCCCAATGACAGCGCGAGCGATACCGAGCCATTCCCTCGCCACCTGAAAATTGGAATAATCGAGGATCTGAGCTCCAACGTCCAACAAAACCCGAATTTCTGGTCGCTGTGTCGTTACCAGTCGGAGGAATTCGAGCGTAGTTTGCCGCTCGCCGCTGTGGTGAGTGGCATGGTAGAAGTCGTTTTCGGGCTGAAGAAGATATGCGAGAACCCTCGCATTGGTCCCTCGCTGATGGTCGAGGTCGTGCTGAACGATAGACATAGGTAGCAGCCATCGCCCGTCGTTTGTTCCTGAAAACCCTGTTGCCTCACTCAGCGACCGGACTTCACGATAGGCATGATAAGCGGTTTGCTCACCAGTTATAAACTTTTCTCGCTTCTCTGCCAAATCCCAACATGATCCGGAGAGTTTCCAAGGAAATTCTTTCGCTTCCTTCGGAAACACGACGCGGGAAAGGTAAAAATCAATGGTCGCCTGATTCCGAGAGAAAACTGGGAATGTAATTTTGTCCCATTGCTCCGATGACTCGAGGTTAATGTCTCTGAGTTCCCGCAGTGAATCAGGCAGTGATTGGTCATTACAGTCTTCGGTCCAAACTGCATATTCCATAGATGGGTCATCTTGGTCTAGCAGAATTTCGAAAGCAACTCGCAGTTGCTTCTCAGTGAGGCCGGCATAATAGTAAGATAGGCATGTTAGAATGATGGTGAGATCTGGATGACCGAACTGTGTGTTTGGGGCTGGCACATCTTTCGCTCGATACGGAACGGCGAGCATCATCGAGTGATAACGTTCACGTTTTAGTTCAAGACCATAGTCGACCCGCCACCTGCGCTCCATGAGAGCAAACAAAAGGATGTTGGAGGCTAACAGTCCGCGGAGGAGTAGAAGGCCATTCCATAGGTAGTTCTGATCAGAATGCGTAGCATACTCCCTCATGCTCTTCACCGTGCCTGGCAGTTGCATGGCATCCTTGTCAGATATAAAACTCCGGATAGCATCGCGTAACTCTGGAGATGCATGGTGAAACTTGAAATTTGGTAGCCGACCAGCCATGACGTCCTCTATGACCATTGATATTAGTCGCCGACCGAGGTCTGAGGCCGGGATAATGCGAAAGGATGGAAATGAGCCAGGCGGGCCTTCATCGAACTCGACAGATGTCGGATGGTGTCTCAAAAGTGTGTAAGCATGTTCCTTCAGAAGCCGGAGGATCTGCTGAGTGATTGTCCATCTGTCTGGGTATCCGTCCATGTGCTGCGCGGAGCCGATCGTATAGATGAGCTGGAAGCGGGAGTGAAGGATCTCGTCGCTCTCGTCTAGGATGTCTCGAGCTTGCGAATCGATCAATTTCTGAAGGTTCGCCCACTTCAGCGCGTTTTCAACATTTTCCGTGCTCTTATGACCATGCACAGCTGGCGACGTAGTCATGGCTCTGTCAGCTGGTGACTGAAGTGACATGGTAACTTAGCCGAGTCAACGAGCAGTAATACATTGCATACGCACCAATCCAAGTGGAAGACCTGTCGTGATGCACTCGTAAATGGCTTTCTGGGACTTGGCATGTGGGGCTGTGGCATTAATGCTCCGAGCGATTTGTTGCTCCACGCACTTCAACTTGAGTGAAACAACATGCTCTGGCTGAACAAGCAAAACTCCACGCTCAGCGATGCATCGAGACAAGATCTTCTGGAGGTCATCGATACGAGGGGTGTCATGGTTATTGTATCCTCGAGTACGAGAAAAGGGCAGGTGATATATAGGCCTGTTCACGAGCCTGCCAAGGCGAGCAACCAGCAATTCAAACATCTGAACTGTCAAAGCTTTCGGAACAATGACACGAACAAGTTGTTGGCCATCAGCGAGAGCAGCAGCAATGATTGGGATGATGACGGACGATTTGCCTTCGCCCATGTTGACCTGCATCACAGCATTCTGCCCAGATCGCGGAGACATCATCTCCATCGCGGTCTCCACCTGGGCACGTCGAATGAGAAAATTTCCTTGAACCTGGCACGAGCGAGGGTAGCATGAAAATGAGATAAGGATTTCAAATTGAGTAGTGTAACAATGCACCTGGATCAACAGCCAATCTGGGTACTCTTCTGGATTCCATCCGTCACACTGTTCATTCGCTAATTCCGTTGCAAACTCTTCCTCGAGACCGTCCAAAGCAAACCGAAGTAATCTTCTGGCCCGCTGCAGCTCCAGGAAGAGTAAAGTAAATGATACCAGACACTGCTTCCACCGTCTGGGCACGTTGGCAGGTGTGGTGGACGCGAGACATCGCAAGAGAACATCTCCTGTGATCGCCGGCCAGTAACCAAATTGATTAAGCATTTGTTCATGGCCAGTCGTCGGGCTGAGGGCCTTCTTCAGCCTGCTCAGAGCATCCGTGTAGTTGCTTTGACACCTCGCATGGTATTCCTCAAGTGCACCTGAGCGATTCTTTCCAGCCACTCTGTAAGTTGGTCGAGATTCCCTGTGCCAGCTTGCACTGGACTCAATAAAAGCAAGGTATTCTTCCTGAAATGGGGAATTTGCTCGAAGAGCAGAGAACAACCAGTCCAGCCCCACAGGGTTGACACTCGATGTCTTGTTACTACCTCGGTGACTGTCAGTCTCCCGTGGCAGAGTAGTACGGCGTGGGAATTCTGGCGATGGGCGATGGGAAAGTAGCTCTTCGAGCGAGATTTGTGTCGATGAGGGCTGATTTGGTACGGACCATACAGATGAGGTTCGGTATAGACGTAGTACATGCCCTCCTTGAAGGATGCCAGTAAGATGTTCCTTGAGTGTCCAGTTTCGATAACAACTAGAAAAGAGCTTTTGCAGGCTGGCCATTAAACCTGCGTTGTCCCAGCGCTCGGAATCCAGTGAGAGCGTTGGAGGAGTATCACATGGCCATGCATCGAGCAGTTTTTTAACAGCTTCATCAATACAGTTCTTTGTTTCCATGTGCCAGCGCCCCTGTTCAGTGTAAAAGTCGTGAAAACAAGCTCGCAAGATCTGTTCAGTAGGGCGGTATCCGTCCGAAAACTTGCAGTCAGCATGGGTCATTAGGTTGCCTGACTCAGAACCAAATTGAACTAGAGGAGCAAATGTGACGAGCATTGAAAGGAGAGCAGCCTGGCATGATGGTGAACAGCATACTATTGTTGAGAATAGCAGAGAAATTTGCTGACACCTCTCTTCTTTCTTCTCCAGTATGTTGTGTGCATTCACAATAAGTGACTTCACGAGATCAGGGTTTGTCATTCTTGACCCATCCTGCACCAAGCAAGCAGCTTCTCTCTGTGTATTAATGCTGTTCAGAAGCTCTGCCAAGAGTGATATAGTCTCCATCTCCAGTGAGTTGCTGGACCAGTAGTGAGCAACCTGAGAGACTGTAGTGGCAATAATATCCTGAAGTTCCAGGTCAGATTTTGGAGGCCAATATTGGATGCTCTCATAGTCTTTTGTGGAGGTTGGCATGGTTGGATTCAGTGTGAATAGATGCATAGCCCGTTGCATAGCTCTTTGCCACCAAGGCCCTGTTGCTGGTGAACAATGCCGGCTGTGCCAGTAATAGTTATTCATGATATTACTGTGTGCAACATATATTTGAGGATATATGGGAGGACACAAGGCACTGATGCCACATATTATGACATCTGGGAGGGTTTTGAGGCTCATAAGTGATTGACATCCCATAGATTGAATGAGGGAAAGAGCCATTTGAGCCCCTGTCTTGCCTGTCAATGGATCAGAACAATAGTGAGTGGTGATGGCATGCAGATACACAAGAAAATGCATGCTTGTTAAGCTGCCATCCCCAATCAAGCAACCAAGGTCAGTATCCACATCATAAGTGTAATACTTGAGACCACTGAATTTCAGGCGCTGATCATCATGCCTGCCATATCCTTTAGGAGTGTAGTTTGGTATCAGAACACATCTGGGAACAAGTGCTGCTGAGATGGTTCCCATACAAGTTTTTGGCTGAAGAACAAGAAAGTTTTCTAGACCAACCAGTGCCCCAATAGTTTGGTTATCATCATAGACCATATCCTTGAAGTCTTGAGACTCAAGTTCCTCTCTGTCATTGAGAAAAAAGGACAAGCCATAGTGAGACAAGGCAACAGACAACTGCTGCATTGATCCAGATTGCCTGACAGTGACTAAGAGCTGATGCTTGACTCGTTTCCGATGCTTGCATGACCACTTATCTCCAACATCCAAAAGACGTTGGAAACACTTGGAAACAAGTTCTGAGGTTGGACTTTGAATGTCTACCAGAGTTTCATGACCTCGATATGCACTATAATGCCTAGATGCACAATCAATCCTCCAATTGTCTGGAGATTGATCCCAAGGCTGTCCCTTAGGGCGTATCTCGATGGTTGATGTAGACAGATTCAACCAATGAACATGATTGAACATGAGGGCACCTGGAAGGTCACCATTGAACTGAGCCCGAGGAATCAGCTCGAGTATTTCATCTGTTTGACAGCATAATGCTCGAATCACCAAATGGTTATCTCGCAATGAAAATTGGACCTGCATAGAGTTGAGCCATTACAATTATAACCACATAGGATTGGCAGACAGCCACCTTGTATTTCAATGTCATAATAACAGGCATGAAATCCAGATTGGAGGGTGTGATAAAGAAGTATGCCTGCACAAAAAGTATCAGGAGTGGTTGGCTTTAGGAACAGTCCACACACATTCCCAAAAAGATCATCATATGAACCATCTCTCATCCATTGTGGCAGGTGGCCATAGATTTGACCATCCACCCACAGTGCTGCATAGGAGAGGCCAATGTGCACTGTCTGTGAGAGTCCATCCCTGGCTGCTTTTGTTTTACATATAAGCCAGCCACTGCTTGGATACTGAAATTGTTCCCATCTGCATGGACCTGGCTTATAGCTCGCAAAAACCTGAGCAACTGCAAGATCAACACCATGGTCTGATGGATCAGAAAGCATTGCATCTGTCAAGGTCTCCTCGAGAACAAGGTGAAGACGAGGGTTGCATTCGAAAAGCACTTCTAAAAGGCAATCCTGATGGTCTGCTAGTGGAGCGATGAATGTGAGCAAGTCTCAAAGCACGCTACCACGAGATGTTAGACATACCATGGTGTCCAGGAAATGCCTGTAAGAAAGTGCATGCCATGAGAGCATCAACATCCTCTGCAGACTGGAAGTGCTTGTGGAGTGCGCAACGATCAACATCAAACGTGCTTCGGCAAGCGGCAGTCATGACGCGCACGAGGGTAGCACGTTCTTTGTTCGTGGGTGACATGGACAGGTCGTATGCTAGGTCTTGCACCCATCCGAATGTCTTTCTGCGAATGTTCCGAAGTAGTACAGTGGCTCGCTCCGAGATATCTTCACTCGGGCTTGAAGAGAGGACACGTGCCAACAGCAAGGAAACAGTGCTCATTAGCACCCCATCTACTGAACGAGTATTCGTGAACATGCTCTCAAGTTCATCTAGAAGGGCATCGCAAAACGACGAGTCTTGAAGCTCTTGATGCCAGACCCACGTCCCCATATTTGGGTCGAGTGATCCAACTTGAGAGACTGTGCAAGACAAGAGCAAATAGACGTGGCGAAGATGGAAGTTGAGAGTTCCACTACGCAGCGCTTGGAGGATGTTGAGCCATTGGAGTGAACCACCACTCCTCAAGTGTCTGAACGTGATGAATTCGTCGAGAGTGAAATCCGCGGGGCATTCCGCTTGCTCAGCCAAGACATCATTAGAAGTGTGCGAGATGGAATTCACATATTTATCCCATGGCCTCGGAAGTCGCTTGTATTCGAGGCAGTAATATTCGTTCGACGGCTGCCACACTGAAAGCATCTCCTGGCTACCACTGAAATAATGGCGGACGTAACAGAGCGTGGGGTAACCTCGTGACTTGCACTGGAGTCCCTCTGGATGATTATAAGCAAGGTTGATCTCCTCACGCAGGGGTGGACCATCATATGCGGATAGGAAAGGCTGTAATTCAGGGACAGCCGCAAGTAGCTCGAGGTCACCCGCCCTTCCTCCACGATTGTTCTTAATTTTGTCGCAAATTCGGGCGACAGCAGAACGCCAGATACGAATGTACACTGGGCACTGGAGTTCAAATAGAACGATTTTGCTGTACAATGGAAGGACGGGCAAGAGTGGTTCGGTAGCCTCTGCATCAGCGGCCGCTTTCATCGTCTCTTGTTCGATACGAACTTTAAGTTGTTGATGGTCCGGGGATTGGTCATAATAACGGACTGGAAAACTGTCATTGGTGAACCCATTTGATAGTACCGACCATCCTGGACGTGACCGTGAATGACGTGCAGAGAGGTACTGATATGCGCAGGAGAGACGATGGAGGTTCATCTTCTTTCGTAAGTGAAGGCCTTCCAGATATGTGATCGGAATCTCAGGGGAGTAGTCGACGAGCATGGGGATCTCCTTCACGACCAATTTGTCGAGGGCGATAAAAAGCTCAATCAAAGTCAGAACCTCGATAGAGGTAGATTCCGGGTTGCCATCCTTAGCCCCTGCGTATTGGTTCATCAAGATATTGAGCCGCGCACATGCATCAGGCTCGTTCGTGACATTGGCAAGCCAATCATCAAGAGCCTGCTCGACCAAGTACTCAACGTCATAGTGAGTAGCATGATGAAATGCCCTATCGAGTTCCTGCTCAAAGGAGTACTCGCCGTCAGGGGGAGTGGGGTAGAGCGGATAAGCCTGCTGAAGAAAAGCCCCATCGAGAGACAGAAAATCCTCCAAAGTGCCACGACGACGACCACGGGGGTGGAAAGGGGTGGTGGGTAGTGGTTTGAAGCCAGGACTTGCGAGGGCGTTGCGAATGTACTCCCGACTGTTTCTGAGGGAGAGCTTTGTGTCTCTAACTAGCTCAGGCGAGGAAGGAGCACGAAAGGGGCAGGGAGGGATGGTCAATTGTTTCCACCGGGCGTCGAGGATTTCTCGAAGATCAGCACATGTCTTCAGTGCTGTTTCTGATAGCCAATCGGTAGGAGAGGAACCGAGCTTGGTAAGACGCCTGAATATCTTGGATGACATGAGATGGAGCAGATCACTGGAAATTTCCGCGTTGTCTTTGTCGCCTGCAAGCAAACACAAGAAGTAAAGGACGAATCGTTTATACGAGGCACGCCCAAGAGAAGACCTATCCAGAAATGTCTGGATTGCGACCCTGATAAGAAGCCAGAGAGACGAGCGACGCCAGTCGTCTTTTGAGTGTCGATCCTCTCGGGCGCTGAGAAACCACCCGCCGACATTGTCGCGGACACGTTTGGTGATCCCCCTAACATCAACAGCTCGGCCAATGCCCCGCAGGATACCGGTGAGTACAACAGTGATGAATTGTGGTTGAGGGAGAGGACGAGGAAAGTCCGAGGCAACGGCAGTAGGGAGGGAGAGAAAACGGGCGAGCTCAGATCGCAAGTCCTCATCTTCGAACACCTCGTTCGGTATCTCGACGGCAGACCAGGGATACGAACATATCAGAGATCCTGGACTGTTTCTAACAGCATCTTCGCTGGGGGACACTTCGAATGCTTCGCACAGCGTACTGGTCGCCCGCTTGGTCAGGACAATTGCGGCGTTTTGGGGGCGAACGAAAAAAGTAAGAAAATCTAGAACGATCGTCAGCATCGATCTACAGAACTGCTGTGCAGCCAACCTCCTGTTTGCATTCCACGCAGCTGGGAGAGGACACGATCCTCATCCAGGCGTTCAAACTGAGCAGAGGCGACCAGGTTGTCTAGCATCTTTGTGATATGACACCATTGAGCCTCTTCAAAAGTTCCGGAGAGATGTGAGGCATAGGCATGGGCTGCAGCGCATACTGTGCGAACTAGCGAATGGTCGTTCTCGTGGGTATAGTCTGTTTTGGGGAGTTCGATGGGAAAAAATACATGGGTGATGGCATATTTGAATGATTCTTGTGTATGGACGAATTCAAGTGATGAGCGGGTCGCTTCGAGATGGGGGTCATTGGGCGTAGACATGGCAGTATGTGCTTGAGGGCTGCGGGTGGACGAGCGATTCTGTCGATTACATAAGTAAGTATGCCGCATGTCACCGTCCACCCCGAGCTCGAGCACTGGAACTTGAAAAGGCTTGGGCGAAGCCTTCGCGGGACGGCACCAGTCCTGAGGACAAACAGACCTCGGCGTTCTCGCGTCTCCCTCACCGGCACTCCACCTCGACCGCGATCTTCTCCTCTCCCCGCTTTATCCTGGTCGTTCGTTCCCGTACTTCCGAACCCAGCTCCCTCACTTTGGGTTCCAACAGTACTCATCAAACCTATGACCTCGATACTGGGTTCGCAATCCTTCGATCCGTCAACCACCCCACCCTCCCCAACTCTACGCCGAGACTCAAGTGCGCATCGTGTGTGAGATGCTCCATAATGTAGCCGTGGAGTTCCGCGCGTCCTCGTAGGCCTCGCCAACCTTCCTCAGAAGATACAGGACGGCGTCGTCAAGGGCGTTGGCGAGTGCACTGTGCCCACCAACGTCTTTCCCTTGTTGTTCGCTGCTCAATATGCGACCAAAAAGTCAGGTCGCCATCGACGCATGGGCAGTTGTGACGAGTGAAAGGCGATAGACGAATGTCCAGCGAAGGAGAACGAAAGTCGACTTGACAAGCAGCCGGAATAGCTCGAGATGTTAGAGGACGACGGAGCCGGGTTTAAAGATGGAGAACGGGTGGGCTGGGTCATGGACGCAGGAAGGGGCACGATCGAACCTTATGCACCGACCGTCTATCAGGCACGTCCGCCGCCGTCACTTTATGAATTTTGATCGACGTTGCCTCTTACCAGCCGCTCGTGTCCAACGTATTGCTTCGCCGACACGCCACAGAATCATGCTTTCGTGGACATCCCCGGCCCGCTGACAAGTAGAAGATGCGCGCATGGATCTAGGTCAGGAAACAGTAACGCTAAGGTGGTTTCGATGCACTTCAAGGATGGTCGATCAAAGAGATCTCGCAAGGTGGGTCTTGCTCTCATACTCTTATTTCCTTTGCGTGTTCCTATCACGGCTTTTTAGAGATTGAAATCCCCGTTGAAGTTTAGGGCTGGAGGGGGGAAAAAGGCATTTTTCTGGTAGTACTAAAGACTAGTAATATGTAGACAAGGACTTTCCACCGCGATGTTGTCTCACAAATCACGACAAAGCGTGCAAAAACGCGTACTTAAATGAACCGAGGGACGTCGAGGGACCGGCGACGTCCGTCTAACTCCCGCGCGGTCTGCACCTTTTGGGTCGCACGTGTGGAATTCAAGTTGTCGGGCCGTCCTCGGTGTGCCACGACCGCTTGAGTGGGTCCTGGCTGTTCGCCAATCCAGTGTCGGCGGGTCTTGTTTGTGCAGGCTGTTGGATGGATCTAGCGAGGACAGCGAGGTGGGGATCGTCGAAGGCATCGCCGGCGTATAATGAAGTTATGTCTGCGGTGCAAGTATGGCAGAAGTGGACGACGACGAAGCATCACGAGCTCCAGCGCATGCCATCGGGCTGGAAGAGGTACCAGACTCGGCCTCCGCGCAAGCGACTTCGAGGGTATGCACTTCCTCGTATGGCCGATGATTTGCAAACTTGAGCTACGGAAGCTCGTACTGCCAAGTCGACCCTCAGAGTGTCTCCAGCTCCTCGAACCGGAGCCCCAGGCGCATGTGTAGTGAGATCCGATTCGCCGGTATCATCTTCCCTGTTGGTTTGCATCTGCGCCTGGCCCGGCGTACGAGCAGGGGCTTGAAAATATCCTGGTATTGGCGTCCTCATTCGATGCGTAGTCGGAGTTCGCCAAGATGGTAGTAGCATGACATACGATACGGCACGAAGGGTTGTTGAGCGGATGGATCAGCGGGGTAGAGGCGTGGCCGATCGACGACGTCAACGGTGGTGCGCGCGCGTCCAAACGAGGTGTACGATGGAACGCAAGCCGCGTGAGAACGGTATGCAACTATCTATGCGTTAGAGACGTTGTCACGACCGACGGTGGAGGGTCGCCCCGCCCATGCTCCTCGCCTACATGTAACAAAGCAGGATGTATCGTGCGCGCCCTGAAAGTATAATCGCCTTTCGCCCCTTGCCCGGTTCGACGAGGAGTCTGTCACGACATTCCAGCCACACGTACGGCAGTAAATGTTTCATCGGATGGTCCGTCCCGAGGTCGCAGATGGACGGGCCACCGCTGGGTTGCGTAGCGACGGTGGATGTCTTGGGTAGAGCGCGAGGGAGTAGGTCTATTGATTTCGGCAGACTGGGTGCAGCAGTGGGCCCCGTGGACGTGCCAACGTCACCAGTTCCTGAAACACCAAGCCCGGTCGCGCTGCCCTCCTTCAACTCTTTCGTGAGTGGAACTAGATGTCAGAGTGACGGACATCAGATGTCCCCACTCGGCATGCGACTCATGGAAGTAGTGCTAGATGGTGGTGTCGCGAACATCGTGAGCGGGGTCGTGGCATTGCCACCAAGCGCCAGTCGGACCAGTCATATTTGTCCCCGTGGAGATTGGGACCGAGTGGGTGAAAGTGGGATCGGCGATGAGGTTTCTCAATTCCTTCGACGTCGCTATACTCATCATCTGCACGTGTCGTCCTCCCCTGAGACTGATATTCGTCGTGTTTTGCGCTCAGAAGAGGGGTCCAAGAGCATGACCAATAGGAAATGTGCCATTGCTTGTTCCCCGCCGCGCGCCCTGTCGGCAGGATGATCACTTCCATCGCGAAGCTTGTCCAGTGTTTAGTTCCGCTATTCCGACAAGTCTACCTGAAATTCGATATGGTGGGCGACTTGATCAGCTTCCTCGGGTATGTGCGCCGCCACGAAGAGGAACGACTGCAAAGGGACTGATAAAGGCCTGTCCACCTTTTCAATGATTAACCAGGGTCGTCTGGCACTCCTTGAATGACGCCAACAAAATTCACATGCAAGATACAGCTTCTGGTGACGTGAAGTGACAAGGTTCGCCTTTCGCGATCTCGCCTACTGGGGGTTGCAAGAAGCGGCAGCTACGTCCAAGAATTTATTGCTCGCTGTACCCTGTCAGATGGCGGAACGAGGGAGAAGCGTATACAATGGAACAGTCATGACATCTCACGTCCGCGATGACGAACGAGCATGACATATCTACTGGACCAAGTTGAATGATCGGAGACAGAACGACGAAGCCTGAAATGAAATACACTGGGAGACAAGCCGAGAAGGAGGGAGCAGATGAGGGAGCAAGTAGATTAGCCTAGGCGTACGAAGCTGTGTTGGACGAGGCGATTCCGGAAGGGACTGCAGCCGAGGATCTACGCTAGAAGTAAGACGGAAAGGAAAGGTGGGGAGGTGTTGCGACCCGCTGTGGCAAAACATGTGGCATGAGATGGTGCTGGCGTTGTCAAGAGATGCTGCGCCCACCTGTCTCGATACCAGGGAGGAGTGGAAACTTGAGAGAGGATAAGAACGCGTCTGTAATAGAGAAAGCGGCGCGACGTTGGTGAACCAAGATGATGCAAAAGAGTCCGGGGGTTGTTGGCACCGGCATTCTCCGAGAGCTCGTTCCGCCTTTACTCGATCTCCAGGCTCACTCTGGGCCGTATCATGTTCTCCTCTTACCGCTTTGTCCTTGTTTTTCGTTTCCCGTACAGGCTCCGGAGTCCGCACTTGGAGCTCTGGAGTTCCACGGCGGTCGTTGACGGTCGCCCTCGCCGCCGTTTACCCCTGCATCCCCCTGCTTTGGGTTACATCCCACCTGCGCACTTGCGGTCCTTCCATCCACCAAATCCCTCTCTCCCTCTTCGCTGAGACTCAAACGCGCATCGTGTACGAGATGATCTACGGTCTCTACCACGCGTTCCTCGAGTTCGACCAAGTACCAACGTACGCAGACTCCCACGCGTCCTCGAATTGCCACGTCCGACGATGTTTCAAGTGAGGCGCTCAGCGCGGCCTCGTAAGCCTCTTCGTGAAGACGGGACAGCAAGCGGACGACTTCCACTAACATGTTCCCCCACTTGTTCGCCGTTCAACATGCAGCTACATCGATGTTGTGGTTGTGACGAGGGATGGGTCAAGATGTCGGAGGGTGGCCGGCGTCAGGTTTGAGGGGGCCGGTTGGGTCTCAAGACGGGTACGGGTGAACGCTATGCACCCATCGACTATCAGGTACGTCTGCCGATATCGCTGGACGTTGCGAGCTCTGATCAACATGGGTTTCCTACCAGACACTCGTGTCCAACGTATTGCTTCGCCCCATACCTCACAGATAAAGCTCTCGCAGACATCCCTGATCCGTTCCCAAGTAGAAGATGCCCATGTGGGTCTAGTGCGGTAGATCAAGAAACTGTGGATGGATGGGGGCTCCGACGCGCTCGAAGGATGATTGATCAGAGATCACTCAAGGTGGGTCTCGTCCCCGTACTTTATTTGCTTTGCACGTTTATGATCATTTTCATGGAAGATCTTTTGTCTCCTGCTCCATCATACGCTCCGAAATGCCCATCTATCTCACGCCCTCCAACCATCCTTGATCCATGGGGCCAGCGACATAGACTTGAATACTCTCTCGGTCCACACTCTACGCGCTTCCGTCTTGTCGCGTGAGATTCTCGACCCAAAATCCCATGGCCAAGGTAACCTTGCGAGTTCAGGGAGCTCGACACGCAGCGTTACACCCTCTGGTCCTCCGAGGATGTGCAACCACAGCACGACGTCTCTTGCAAACGACAGGCTCGACTCCAAGCTCACGTCGGACACGGCGAGCGTCTCAAACGTACGAACATGTGGGACGGAGAACGCACGTGCTCACAGCCACGTGGTAGGCCTCGAAAGATGCCGTCTACGACCACGTCCTTTGGTTACCAACACCATTCTGGACAGGCGACTCATTCTGTCCAAAAAAACACACTTGCCCCCTCCCCGCGTCAACATGCCGGACGACGACACGGGAGCCCAAGACCATGAGGACAGTAAGAGGACGGGTGGGAAGGGACTGTAGCAGAGGAACTACGCGGCAGCAAGACAGGAAGGAAAGGTGGGGAGGTATTGCGACTCGTTGAGATGAAACGTGTGGTATGGAATGGTGTTGGGGTCGTCAGAGGATGCTATGCCGAACCGTCGCGAAGTCAGGGAGGAGTGGAAACTTGAGGAAAGATAAGAACGAGTCTGGAATAGAGCGATTAGGGCACACATGACGCAAATCCGCTGTTGGCGAACCACAACGATGTAAACGGGTCCAGACTGCTATCCAGAAGGTCCTCAGGTTTATAACCCTCTAAGCCACACCGGAACGATAAACTTGAGATGAAGCGCGTCAGACGAACTCGTGGAAAGCATGTGCTTTACTATATAAACCTCGTGCACGAGCCTGCTTCATCACAACACTCAATGACCACACAACGATGCAACTGGTGTATTCGACTTGGGCTCTCCTGCACTCTGGTTCGCGAAACAACACCGGTCCAGTGTACACAATGTGCAACCAATGGAAAGCGTTGTTTGTTCGTCAAAGTATGCGGGAACCGCATCATTTCCGCAACTGCCTTGTGGACCGACGGGGGTGCAAAGATCGCTACCAACCCAATTACTAGCATCGCAGGCACTGAAAATAACACGGCAAAGAAGACACGGTTGCCCATCAAAATTCCGCCACAAGTTCCGACAACTATCGAACAAGAGAGTGATGCTGAGCCGCTGGTATGACTATTTTTGGTCTCTTGTGCTGGCAGTCATCTAACCCAGTGTCCCCACAGAGTCCACCTGAGGAGCAGAAAAAACGAGTGGCAGTGGAGGCTGGACACGATGTAAACTTCAGACCTGTTTGCTTTGTGTGCCTGACCACGCACCCATAGGTTCAGCTGCGGGAACGAATCCATGAATTCTATCGACTTCTTGTGCATGCACTCAGACCGCCAGTGGACCCAGCCATCCAAGGGGAAGTAGGGGAGGTCCACAGACAGGGTAGTGCAGTGAAGCGGACCCACGATCACGTCGCCTGTTCCACATCCCCGTCTTCTCCTCTACATGAGGAAGGCCCGAGTAAGCGACGTCGCCTGGCGATGTAATGAGGACACAAGCAGTTAGGTTAGCAGTACGGCGTGCACAGACATAAAGCAGACTCTGCAGATTCCCGCCAAATCCAGATCCGCAAATCCAATGTTTGCATGTCTGTAGTCCTGGTGGCAGTCGAGGTTCAGCGTTGATAGCGTCGTCGACGGAGATGTCGCTTGAAAGGCATGATAGGCGCAAGCGGTGAACTTGAACCTCTTCCTGTATCCCGCTCAGTCGAATTCGCCAGATAGACTGCGCCTTCGACCCACGTCGACTGGCGCGCTGAAGCCAGTCGAAGCTTTGTCATCCAAGCCTGGACAAAGTGCCATCAAGGCTCGCGCCAAGATCCCAGTAGCCCCTCCAACTCCGCGATAATCTCTGGCGGCGGATCCACGTAGTTTGGGATGTCGAGGTTCTTGTACGGGGTCCAGTCCTCGTCATAAAACCGAACCGCCTTGGAGGCGTGGTATTCTTGGAACGTCCACGCGCGACCGTTCCAGGCGGTAACAGACACCGCAAGGGGGCATCATGGAGCAGAACGGCCCTAAGGGTCGAGCCCTGTTACAACCGGAACATGGAGACCTGACCTCCTGGAGCATGTGGGATTCAAAGCATGTATCGCTCCAAGTAGAATGGAGTCCAGCCTTCCGTACGACCTCGCAGAACTTCTGCAGCTTGTGTGTTCGAGCTCAAACTCGCGAAGTGTATTACGTCATCAAACGAGTCTGACTTCGTCCTGGATGCGGGTATTATTGATCAGTGAGACCAACTCGCGAAAGATTGGTTGACATTCAAACGACTATACTTGCCCGCGTTCATTGAAAAAAGTAGTCGGAATAGGGAAGACCAGCGGCGCGAATGGCTGCGTCAGTCACTTCACGGATGGCAGCTTTTGTCTCTGTTGGCTTGACATACCGATGGGAACGTTCTGCGAGAGCTAATCTATGAGCAACAAAGGGAGTACGAAATCGTATTGCTCACCGTGCATCTCTGCGTCCGAGACTCCAACATTTTCGAAAGCATCTCTCACTTGCGGGGTAGTGAGATATTGCTGTGAGGTCTGATCAAAACTGTTGAATGCAAGCTGTTGGAAAAGGACGTGAGCTCACTGGAAACCCGCTTGACAGTGGCTCCGGACATGTACACCTCCACTCCGAGGGTACGCACCGGTTCGAGAGAAGCGCATACGGTCGTACGGCTCGCCGAAGAGAGGGCTTCATAGGCCAATGAATGGTGATGCTGAAGTGTACCTGTTGAAACGTGAGGGGAAACATTTGGTGCAAAGTACTGTCGACGTGCCTGATTCAGATAAAGCATGGAGACCAAGGGATTCACGGCAACGAGGTCATCTACATGGATATGACATCGAGGTGCTCCGACGACAGACTATCGACGTAAGTAGTTGAAGACATCCGCGTTAGAAAGAGACGTACTTCGACGAGGAGCGTGACGACGTGATCAGAATGAAAGCGCTTGACCGCAATGTCGCAGGGACGATGAGCCTTGTGCCTGCCACGCTTTCCGACGAGGGCAATACTCTTTGTGGTGTACTTATCTGGTGACGGACGGTTGAATGTCAGTTGGCTTTTTTAAACCCGAGTGAAAGTCAGTACAAGCGTAAGAGAATATTGAACCAGGCGCACCTTTTCCGGGTCGAAGAGCCCGAGAGACGAGTACATGATGATTTTGAATCAGAGAGGCAGCGATCGCTGCGACCAACAGCGTCTCCAGAGTCGAGTCGAGAGCAGGAGGCTCGATCAGGATGGCGGATGCTAGGCGCAACAGTAGAATCGAATCTTAATGCAAGCGAGGATGCTCAGGTACGCCACGAGGCCAGATATGATGCTCACCATGATACGAGATGGACCATGGACGGCAACTTTCCCGTGCTCTCCGTCAACGTTCAATATTCAACGGCGAATGAGAGGTCGTCGGACGAGATCATCCTGGAATGAGTGAACCTGTCCCAGAACGTGACGGTATTGTTCAGTCTACGCAGTGAATTGCCTGGGTAGCGGAATGCAGGAGAAGACGTCGGTGTCTGGAACTTGCCAGTTCCTGGACCCGATTAGGGTTCCAGGTTTGTGCATGGAAAATGTCTGCGTTATCGACGGAATCCGGTCCGGAAGCGGGGTTTAAATTTTTAAAACGACGACAAGGGAAAAGGGAAGAGCCATTCCTCTGATGATAGGCAACACGAAGACACTGCTATTGACGATTTTTGTCCCTTGCAACTGACATGCTGCCTATTAAAATGAGAGGTATGTAGATAATCACTGAAAATTTGTCAAACTGTTTTCAGGGGATTGTACACGATGTTATATATAGAAGCGTGCCTGAGGGTAGAGAAGCCGTCTGTGCATTCGTTGAAGTCCTGGGTTTAAGTCTCGAGATTGACGGTCTCGAAATCTCTGTAATACTCAGTTTTCCTATGGCACGCCTTCAAGGAAGAAGGTGAAGATTAATCGAACACAGTTACCTTTGATTCCCGGTTGTGCCTTTACAGATTACAAAGTTCAAGGAAGTTCTCTAGAGTCGGTGATTGTTGATCTATCGAGTGCTCGTGGTCTTCAGAATGCGTACGTCACGTTGTCTTGAGTGAAATGTCTGAAGCGTTTGGGTGTCATTTCCACCTCACCGAGTTTTTGCTCGAATTCAAGAACTTGGGAATGCCGACTTGCGTCGGCGATAACCTTGCTTGATGATGTTACTTATGGCTGGTCGAAATTTCCGGGAACCACCAACTGCACATAACAATTGCTGCAGCAATCACTCATTGTAGACTCAACACTTGAGGTCGTATTGGTCGGTGCTCGTCTCGCTTTGCTCGCCTCGCTCCTCCTTCGTGAGACTTGTTGGTGTTAACACGGCAAATACCGGCAAGTTGCGAAAACGAAAACAAAAAAGGAAATTACAAAAAAGGTGAGAGAAACCTTGTCAAGCAAGGTGACTAGATCGTTCTACAGCAACGCGCGGGGAGAACGCGCTTACTCAGCGGATACTTTCTTGCCGTGGGTTTGGGAGCTCCTCTTTGTCTCTCGTACTAAAATGCCTTCTTTTTTTCTATGCCAACTCAAGGTCTTGCAATCCAAGCATGGCCCTCAAGTCTTCAAACAGCGATTCGTCTCTATTGCGGGAATCGGCTTAGGCATAATAAACCCGCTTTTCCTTACGATCTCGAGGGAATGACTGGTTTGTCGATGATCTGGCAGTACCTTTGAACCAGAGGTCAGTTAGTGTGGCGATAACTGGGATGGGTGAGTCACTCCTTCTTGTATACTCTCTTCACTGAAGGATTATATTTGATTGTTGTTATAGGTCCCCATCTAGCGTTCACAGTGCTGTTCAAGATGTCGTTCTTAGCAGTGGAAACAGTCGGACCGCATGGGATGCTCAATTGAACGAAATAAATCTCACAAGGGTTTCTTCTCCGGTTCGCTAAGGACTCCGATATTCGGAAAACCTTTTCTGAGACGTTTGCGTTTAAAGAGAAACATTTTGCGTAAGGTACATCGTCCCATGCTAACGTGTACTACTCATGTTACCAATGTCATCGTAGTCGACCGCGGGATCAGAGAGCTGGCAGTGGCGTATAATCAGTTAAGCAAGATCGGAATAGAACGGTCTCTACAGAACAACCTGCCTGTCACCAACGTTGGCAAGCAATGCAAGGTCTCGTGTCCATAAGATTCTTCTCGGTCATGGTGATATTGTGGGGGTTGATATGGTGTTCAATTTGGTGCTTGACGGAGAGGTGCCGTCCACAATCACATTGTTAGTAGGTTCTGGGAAAGCAGTGCGTCTTATGTAGTGTTGCCGCGACTCGGCTTGGCTTGGCTTGGCTCGGCTATCACCGGCTTATTACCCGACTTGGCTCTGCATGGACTCGGCTATTGCCATTTTCGGTTCAACTCGGCTCGGCTAGTCGCCTTAGCTGGCTAGAGTCGGTATTCCGGTCCCTCCCACTGCTCGATAACGACCGAGCCATATCGACGCTCGCATACTGCCTCCACTATGCACATTCGAGCACCAGCGCTCTCTAATCGTCCATTTGGGCGCAATTGCTCGCCGCTCGGGCTCATCTGGGCGACTGCGCTTAGGTAAC
>JBBPMC010000419.1:0-23365 GCA_038090115.1 Strobilomyces echinocephalus | reverse complement strand
CCTCGGCCAGTTCATTACCCTTACTTATCACAGGCCTGTCTGTTTCTATCACACTGTTTTCTACCCTATGATCTGTGGGCCCGCCGACAGGCCCCTCTGTTTAACATGGGCTTTTTGCACACAGGCTCGTCAAGGCTCTCTGTACATAGTGACTACATGGGCTCGTCTGGCAGGAACAGACCAGCTGGCGATGGGTTCTAGCGGGAAGACCACGACGATTTGTCCTGTATGTGGGACGAAGACACCCGATATTCGTTCACACATGGGCACACACATTCTTTGCGCAGCTCAAGGAGTGTCTGAGTCCAAAGAACTTGTTCAACGGATCACTGGCTCGTTACCATGTGGTTTCTGTGGCCGCACAGGAGAAGCTGAGTGTGCTGTGACAATGAAGGAGCTCTCAAAGTCAACTCAGTATGCGTCCAAGTGCTCATACTTTGAGAAGTTCCAGTATACGAGCGTGTCGAAAGGTTCAAACAACCGCCCCTGCCGAAACGTTCCCGTTGTCTGCAAATTGTGTGTTCATGACGGTCGCAACATGGATCATCGCCCGGGAATATGGCGCTACAACATGGAGACTCATCTCGACTACTACCATTCCGAATATGCGCATCCAGGCAAGCCTGACGGTCTACCACTCCCAAGCCATGTCTACGACTCTATTTACCTAACAGACGAAGAGCAAGTCCTCGCGGGTGTCACTCCACGTGCTGTCTTCACTAATATCGAGGAGAAAGAGAATGAGGGGACAGCACTGGTGAACACGCGGGCGAAGAAACGCAAGCAAGACGCGTCGACATTTGCAGCAGCAGCAGGCACTGCCAAACGGGGTCGTCGTGCTTAGGTTTTTGGTCATCAAGAGATATTTTCTCCATTCGTTATGTATTGCTCTCCACTCGCTATGTACTGTACATTGCTTTGTATGCCTAGGAAAGGACGTCGGCGCGTCGCTCGATCGATCATTATGGCCCTTTTCTGGCGGTTTCGGAGTCCCAGATTCCATGATCAAGGTCGACAAAAAGCGTGACAGAATTGCCTAATTCATGTATTACTAAGTGTTACAGTAACGGTCACCCCCCCCCCCTTCCAAAAGGCCGTCAGTCCGTGTAGGCGAAGCGGGCTATCGCCCGCCTCTTGCAACAGCCCACATGGGATCCAGGGAGTAAACAGTGAATGGAAACTAGGATTACCAAAATCACAGGGCTACCATCTTCTATTACATGCAGATGTCGTGCGGGCAAAGTAGAAAAAAAAATGATATGCTGTGCCTCCTTCAGATGGCGATTGACGGTCGAAAAGACCTGGAATCCAGGTTCGAGATACGAAAACAAAGTGTACCAAAGCCTATTAGTTCGTTCGCACAAATGAGATTACAAAAGGAATGAATCGGGAACCATCCAATCAAGAGACACCCCGACTATGCGGTCGCGCGTTTGATCATCTGGGTGAAGGGAAGTGAGGCGTTGCGTCTCGATAGATACAAACCGATCTCACCTCGCGGGCCCAACGCATAGTCTTTTTCGTTTCTTTGGATATACCGCGCTTGTTCCGTAGATCTGATGCTATCCATTCGGCAAGCAAGAGCTGTTTAAGTTGACCGTTGGGGAAGCAGTCCGCGAGGTCGCCCAACAGGCCGAAACACATCTTCGCAGTGGCTTCCGACCACTCGTCGTCGGCACCCAGGCACCGTTGAACGAGCTCTAGGATGTTCGACGAGTGAGGAAGTAACAGTTGGACTGGAAAAATCATGTCGTTCAGAAAACAAGAAACGGTTCCGAGTGGCAGCATACCCTTGTCGGTGTTTTTGAACCCAGTAACGACCCCCGTGTACGCTTCCAAAATCCCCTCGCGCAGCTGCGTCACGTATTCCACCAGATCGAAATCAAGCTATTCGAGGTGTGAATGAATGCGATCAAAATGCGCACCAACAATGCTTACAGGGTTGGGCTGAAGTGCACCAGCTTGCCTCAGTACGCCCATCGTGGTGTCAACATACGGCTCAAAGGCCACACCGATCGCAAGCGCAACATCTCCAAAACACGATAGGATGGAGATCTTGACGTTCCGGTTCAAAACATCGCTCTGCAGATTTTCCAGCAGGACGTTCATGAATGCAGAGGCATACTGGGCGCTCTGTTCACCCAATGCGCGTGAGACATCACCGACGATGCCAACGGCAACCATGCACAACTGGGTATCCTCGTGCGACTTGAGCGCGGTGTATAGACACGGCAGGAACGCCTGGATATATGGAGAAAACCCGCCCTCGAGAGCTAGATGGAAGAAAAAAAGGATCACGAAACCGGCGAGTGGTGAAGGTCCGATGGCACTTGCCTGCTGCTAGCGACCCGACGACCAGGAACGCGTCCTCGAGAACGGTGGACGTTTTTCCAGCCGCCTGAATGAGTTGAAGGACGATGGTCATGATACGATCTGCCATGGGTTGGATACCATCGCTCAGTCGGCGAACGACGCTCTATGGATCGGTCGATTAAAACCCGCATATATCGCCATCGGAAAGGGACGACTCACTATCACGACGCTACATAGATTGCTCTGTAGTTCATTCCAATTGTTGCGGTCGTCGACGCCGACGATTTGGTTCTGCAAGACCCAGTAAGGCGGATGTAGGTCACAGAAAGGGTACCACACACCTGCATCCCCAGCAACTGTTCCATACGAACGAGGACAGTGATCAATGTATTTTGAACGACCGTGATAACATCAGCGCTCGCATGAGTGACGTAAGAGGTGATAGCCTCGTAGGCTGAAGTTCGGAAGTTAGCCTCGTTGCTCGTCCTAAAAACGACCATCGAGGTTCAGATTGCTACCTCAAAACGAAGGCACTCACGTCTCTGTGATACGAAGGAGGGCATTGACAATGCCCTCGTAATACGGCGACAGGTGGGCAGTTTGCGACGACTCGTTTTCCTCCTCGAGATATCCGAGCTGATCCGCAAGGTTCATCAAAGCCCAGCAGCAGTTGGTCACGATCCGAGGGTTATCCTGCAGACCTGTGACGAGCGCGGATATCAAGGGATGTAAGTGGACGTCAGGCTTGATTGTCGTGACCAACAGATCGCAGATACGTCCTAGGGTCCATGCAGTCGTGTCCTTGACGTGCAGATTGGAGTCGTTCATCATCCCGATCAGAAGAGGGAGGGCCTGATTCACGAGAGGCATGAGTACGTTTGGATCGGGGCCGTCGAGAATCGAGCCAAAGGTCATGACGGCGGCTTCGCGCTGATGCCAGTCTTGTGCCTTGATGTGAGCCTCAATGAAAGGAATGACAGCGGGGACGATGGGATCGGCAACTGCCTGGGCCATGTATCCCAAGCACGTGCCCGCAGACATGGAGATATTCCACTCGTCCTCGTCGGCGTCCTCCTCCTGACGCGTAAGGAGGGACAAGAGTACAGGGATCACTTCGGGCAACGCGACCTTTGCGAAAAACTTGGACTCGACCTCTGGAGGTTCGTCGTAGTCCGCGGCCTGGGGAGACGAAATCAGAGACCTGGGCCGGAAGAGGAGGATACGATTACCTCTCGCGCTTCGTGAGCAAGCTCGATTTCCTCCTCGCAAACGGTCGTCCAGAACTCTACGGCTTGTAGCGCTACGCGTTCGTCGTTGTGCTTCATGCCCATGACCGTCAACTGGACGCAGAGTCAGCGCTAGGATCGCAAGCACTCGACGACGACGCACCCCAAACAATGCTTGCTCCATGTAGAACGCCATCTTGTCGTAATAGAGAGCCATGATCTTTACCAGACATTCGAACGAGCCGACTTGAACGGCCACCGCAGGGTTCTGTGTGGCTTCGCACACGACCTGCATGATGTAGTTGCGCTCGCCCTGGCAGCACGTTTGAGCGAGACGGAAGAACGCGCATCTGGCTCGACGCACCTCGCGCTCAAAGTTCTCGCGGACGAACTCGAGGGAATTGTACAGGGCGTGCACTGCCGCGAGCTGGACGTCCGAGGACGGCTCGTCCTTGCGAGCGCCATGGATCACGGCGGTGAGAATTTCGTTCGATCGTAGACTCAATATCTCTGGTTTCTGCAGCGACGGGTGAGGCGCTAACGCAACGATCGATGAGACGACGCACAATCGACTCGCAGATGTAACCGATGGTCTGCAGCGTGGCGATCCTGAGATTGGTGTTGGCCGAGTTGTTGACGAAGCCGAGGAGGAGCTCGATGAGATCCGGCCACTGATCGTGCGGGAGCTCGACGGTTGCAATCGCGGCGACCACCTGAGCGGCGAACGAGCCCGCCTTGACGACGGGGGAAGCGAGGGAGACGAGGGATTCTTGCTTGATCTTGTTCTTGGCGACGGCGTCTAACGCCAGCCATCTGGTCGCGTACTCGGTCTGCCTTGCGGCGTCCTGGATGAGGGACGTAAAGAGGCCTGCGGGTGGACAGGACGCGTTTACGTACGCGAGCGGACAATGCGTTCTTGAGGGCGAGGGCTGCGGCGTTGCGGATGTGCAGCTGGGAGTTCTCGTTGGCGAGCTCCGCGGAGAGCATGGCCATGTAGGCCGGCTGGATCGGGGCCCGGTCAAGGGGGGGCGCTGACGTGCGAGGCGGGACGAGACGTACGTAGTTCTCTCTCGAGGCGCTCTCGAGCTGCTGGGTGGCATTCTGACGCGTAGTCGCGTCTGGACAAGGGTGAGCACGTCGTCCTGGCCGGCGTCGTGAGGAGTGGCGTACCAGGAGACAGGGAGTTGGCGAGAAGTTCGCTGGCGTTCATGATCAGGACTCGATGTAGCGTCGGGGTGGGAGTCGGTCGATGGGGGCTCTGGTCGAACTCGGAGGCGGTTTTTCGTCTGTTTTTCGTCCCGTGGTGGTTTCGTTGGTGGGCAGAGGGAGACGCGGCAAGCGGCTGTTCAAAAATTATCTTTGCCCCAACCACACCCGCTAGTAGGTAATAAATATCATGGCAGATCGGGTCCGTGCTGTCTCCCCATCCTATCGCCCTCGTTTACCTCCCCAGGCTCGTGGTGCTGCACGAGGCGGCCGTGGCGCTCCCCCCCTCCGAGGCGCAAGACCCCCCGTCCCCGCCGCAGAGGCAAAGTGAGCGTCCCACCAGCCACCAGCCATCCGTGTTGATAGGACTCAAGTAAGAGCAAGCGTGAAGCCATCCTCGACCTCTCCAAGTACGTCAACGAGAGGATACGAGTCAAGTTCACCGGCGGTCGTGAGGGTACGCTCCCCCTACCCCCGTCCGCCCCGTGCACGCTGACCCTCGCCCGCCAGTCAATGGCATCTTGAAGGGGTACGACCAGTTGCTCAACCTCGTGCTCGACGAGGTCAGAGAGGAACTCCAAGGTAGCTCAATCTCCCCTTCGCTCCTCGCCGTCTGATGTCCTCGCCGACCAGAACCCGAACCACGTGCGCGCGCACTAGGGCTGGTCGTCTGTCGTGGACCAACCATCACGCTGTTGAGCCCAGTCGATGGCTCCGAAGAAATTGCGAATCCTTTCATCGCCCAGGAATGACGGTCGCTCGATAGTAGCAGTATTAGGTAGCGAATTATTCCACCAATGTATTCGAATTCTGTCTCTCCACCGTAGAGCGATTACATCAAGCCGTGTCGAGCACGAAAGGGTCGCATCAAAGTTACAGTGCACATGTCAACTATCGTGGCACGCCCTTTATCGAGCCGATCGTGTCGTGGCTTATTGATTCAGTGTCCACTACCACGCGCTCTGTATCTCGCGGTGAAGAGAGGCGACTCTACCAATCCAGGACCATATGATACTCTGGGTTATCGGAGCGGCGTGACACTCCGCGTAGATCCCGCGAGGTTCACAGATCCCGGAGCAGATGGTATCGCGTGCGGCTGGCCCAGATTCATGGTTTTGAGGCCAGATTGGCTTGCTAATTTGACAGGCATGTGCATCGGCAGCTGCGGTGACGAGTAACACAGGGGCTCCTCGTGTGTTGTCGCCGACGATGGTGACACGGAAGCCGACGACGGTGTAGACGGATAGTTGACATACGAGGCTCGGCAGGGATAGCATCCAAAGCTCGTGTTCATCTCCACACCTCCAGGTATTTCGAGGACGTTCGTTCTCAAGGGTGACCGAGAAGGTGACCTCGACTTCATCTTCCCATTGGTGATATTCAGGTGACGTTGGGCAAGTTGGGCAAAGGTGGGAGAGGACGACGGTGGCTGTGACTTGGTTCTCGAAAAGTGGTCCGAACTGGCTGTGCTGGCGACAACCGGCGTGTTCCTATGGGAAGAGGATGATGGTGAACTTGGCGCCCCCGCTATCGATGGTTTTCCGTCGCCAGAGAAGCTACGGTCAGGTAGATGTATGGCCGATAAGTCGTGCTCGGCGAGAGGCGGGGGTACACTCTCCCCCAGCTCGTCTGTGCGAAGATGATATGATGACATAGATGACAATTGAGATCCGGTTGTAGGGTATGTACTGAGATTGACGGTGTGTTCTTGTGTGTTGAGAAATGGCTGTGGGATGCGACACCGCGTCGCAGTAGTTTCATAGAATACAGTAGATATGTCAGGCGCCTGCGAAGGAATTTGAACATGAAGATGTGAACGCGTGGATGGTGAAGCTTGAAAAAGAACAGGAGTGGGGTATGTCACTGAAGGCCAGGAGAAACGATTGCTCGCTTTGCGATTCGGTGGTCCAGACAGGGAGCGCCGGACAAGGTCAACTTTCTGTGAAGCAACCACGGCCTCCCGGTCATCTGGCGGGTCTACGGTCCGCGAAGTCACCCTGCCTCGAGAGTTCAAAGGTTGAGGTTGAGTCGCCAGGTTCGCCGGTAAAGACGAGGGTTCGCCCGAGGGTCCCTCGTTGAACGATCTGGTAGACTGGAGGTCGTCAGAACCAGTAGTTTCCGAGCGACTTTCCTCGTCGTTCAGAATGTCGAGGCTATCATGAGACGCGGCCGATCCAGCGCACTTTCTTATGCCACTCGAAGCTGTCGCCAGTGCAATGCCTTGATCGAGTTGGTCCTGGAACATTGCGTGACGCTCGGGAGACGCTTCCGGAGGCGGGGGGCTAGTCCATTGGCTTCGCTTCGGAGCCATGTGTTCGGGCATGCGATCAGTAGATCGTCTCGCTTGCTCGAAGAACTCTGGCTTGGGGGAATGACGCTCAGAGGACACACCCCTTGATTGCATGGGGCTAGCACCAGCGCTCAAGGGGCCCTGTGGTGGAACTGACAGGCGAGGGGGTACGAAAAGCGAAGGGGGTGGAGCTGGAGACGCGTCACCAGCCTTCTCCTCACAGAGCTGGGATAGCGCCACGATCGCACGCGGTCGTATTGCCAAAATACGAGACGCGCGCATGAATTCACCGCGTATCTGTCAAGTTGGCTAAGTACGTGCGCTCGCCAGAGGCTGAGCCCAGCAGTCACCTGGTATAAACCATCCTTGGTGACACATCGCGCAACGTTAAAATCGGTTTCAAAAGGATCCTGAGCAGAAAGGGTTACATTTCATGGAGTGAAGAAGTCTGACGACCCGCCTCTATGCAAAAGCGGTTTCGTTCCCTTGCGTCGTTGTACTTCGAATTCGAAAGCTGACGTGAGCCGTGAGCACTCAACATATTGCGAGGTTTCGTTGACATACGTCGTTTTGCCATCCTTTGCTTTCCTTCTTGAGCAATCCAGCACGTATCGAAGCAACACCAGTATTGTACGAGAAATCACGAGAATAGTAACGGAAAAAATCGATTAGCCTGCACGACAGACGATCAGGCTTATTCATATCATGAGAGATACGAACGCACAGCTCAGCAACGCTTTCTGTATTAGATGATTTCCACCGTTGGCTTAGGAGCTCGATGTCGTCGAAGAACCTACGGGACGGAATTACGCCAAGTTCCCTGCGAAAAGGATTGCGTCCTCACCAGGTATTGTAACCGCCGATGTGCGTGTCCTCCTGCCTAGGATGAGCATGAGAATCAGGTCAGCGTCGTGTACTGACCTGGGAGATCGGACGAAGTGGGGGGATATGCTGGAGATTTGGAAGCACTGGTGGGTTCTTGACATGAATAAGGAAATATATGACTAGGAGAACGTAGCCGTAGGAAGACAATGTCCCTTGGTATGGCGAATTGATTTTTCTAGATCGACAGCGGGGTGAGACGAAAAACGAGTTAGCAAGCACGTTGAGTGAGCCCACCTTCGCTTGCTCCAAACTTTGACTGTTGAATCCCGGTTGAGAGTGGGGCATGAAAAGGCTGTGCAATAGGACTTACGGAACAGGACAAGCGTGCGGACGCGAGTAGGGTCAATCATGGCATAACACATAAGGAGACGTGTGTTTTCCAGAGCGAGCCTGTTCTCGAAACCGATGTCACATGCAATGCCCGAAGGGAGCCCCGGAGAAGGGTCCAAAGAGAGCTTGACGATCGGAATGCGCGCATGGGGCAAAGGCTTGACATGGAACTTGGTTTCTGGGATGCCGCTGATGAGCGCACGGCACGCGTGGTTGTTAAAAGAAACGAGACGAACCACGCTCGAGGAGATCGCCAAGAGTGGAGACGAGGTCAGATGCGGAGAGGCGCTGGCCGGAGTCGATGAGACAGCAGAGGTCCATGTCTTTGGGGGGGTCAGCGTTATGTGGGTGGCGGGGAGGACAGGGCCTACCCGAATTACGAAGACTGAAACCGTTGGCGGTGCTCCCGAAAGAGAGGAGACGGCTTCGGGGTTCTATGGTACGGATTAAGCGTTCGAGTAGTTTGCGGACGTCCTCCTTGACCGCCATTTCATCTGGAGCGGGGAGGAGTTGAATGACGAAGTTGAAGAGAGCCTGGGAGAGGTCGACGATGAAGAAGCGGTGTTTGGAGAGATTCCTGGCACGCTGGTTCTGAGCATGGACGTAGTGCAGAGACTGGACATTTGCGGGAGGGGCAATTGCGGCCTGCGCCATGCTACGAGGATCAATGCAGCTCAGCTTGTACGTTGGCGGTGGGCGGGGAAGGCGCCGCGACGATCAGGCTCGGCGGTGGGAGGCTGAATCGAATGTTGGGCGGGAAGCCACCCTGGCGGACTGCCCCATTCGGAAACGAGCGTCAATTATTCCATTACGTCCCACGAGAAGACCACCTGCACGGATGCTAAAATACCACAGAGCTTACAGCGGCGCAGCGCGTGGACGTCGTACAGAGCTAATATTTAGTGTAGTGGAGGGATCAATTACATCCAGGGGTACAGAAGGAACGTAGAAGAATTCGGCAGAGCACAGCACGGCGCAGTCAGCGAGTACCCTTGGACACTTTGTCGAGGACTGCAGTGCGTCGAAATCAGCACACGGCAGCATGCTCTGAGAAAGCCAACGAACCCGTCTCGTAGGCGACTTCGGTGGAATCTGTCCCTTGAATCTCTATTGCGATACCAACTAGGGCTTTCCTCAACGCATCTCGCGAGGACGCGAAAAGCATCTTGTCTTTGATTCTGGCATCGTCTGGAGACCTGATGGAATGCTGTGACGCCGCGATCTCCCGTTGCACAGACGCCACTCACCACGAGTAGAAGCAGAGTTTGTTCCGCTTTCCTTCATCCTTCTCGAATTCGAAATCATAGATGGCCCATCTACACTCTGTCGGGGGCAAGTCGTCCAAAAACTCGGAGTAGTCGGACGCAGCGGAAGTCTTCTCGACGACGATCTGCGTCCGGTCCTTGCTGAGGTTGAAGATGATGTACTTGAGCTTCTTGCCCAATTTGAGCTCTTGGAAGGTCTCGAGGCAGTTGGAGCCCAGGCCAACACCAGAAGCCTACGAAGTCGTCGTGACCCGACTGCCGTGGACGTCGACAACGAAGCGCGCTCACCATGATGCACTTGATAGATGGGTTGCGATCCCAATCGCGATCCGAAGGACTGCGCCGTGCATCAAATCTGAGCTCCGCCCCAACTGTGCTTGCGTAAGCGGCTCTGCTCGCGACCGTCATGTCGTCCCTTTCCAAGGACGCCGACGCGTTCAAGCGGGTGCTACACCGCCAGGACTACTCGTCCTGGCACTCCCAGCCCGCAGCCAATGTCAATACACAGCTCGTGTATGCCGTCGACCACCTCAAAGTGATTCGACCGTCCGTCTGTGTGACCCCACGCTGACTAGAGTTCGTCAGTCCACCCCGAACCCGATGCGGTTGCAAGACATCGCAATCGTGACCAACACACCTTTGGACACAGACGTGGTCCTCCTCGAGAAATTCAAGTCCCACGACCGCATCCAGTACGATCCGAAGACCGATCTTTACTCCTACCGCGTAGGTTCCTGCGTGCAGCCGCATCGCATGGTGGACTGAGCCGTGTCTGGAGCACGACTTTAATTTTCGCAACAAAGCAGCGCTCCTGACAGAGATACAACGCCAAACTCGCAAAGGTGGTGGCATACCCGTTCGCGCGCTGAAAGAGTCGTGGAAAGAAGCACCCCAGGCAATCGAAGAGCTCGAGAAGGAGGGCGAAGTCCTCGTCACTCGAACTGTCAAGGATGGACAGCTGAGAATGGTATTTTGGAACGAAATCAAACCAGACGATGAGAGCGGAGGAAAACCGGTCGATAAGGGTAGGTGTCATCAAAATGTCGTCAGCTCCCTGCACGAGGCAGCTAACCACGCGTGCCTTTCAGAATTTCTTGATCTGTGGCATCAGCTCAAAGTACCAAACGACGTCGATTTGCTCAAAGCACTGGCCTCGGGTATGTCCCCATACATATCGCATGGATAGCTACTGAGGCCTCGCAGAGGGGTTGCAGGCTACTGCGGCAGAAGCTCCCGTTCCCAAGGCATCGTCGACTACCAAGAAGAAGGGGAAGCGCTCTGTCCCTCGACAAAGACAGGTCAAGATCACGAACGTGCATTTGAAGGGAGAAATAGATCTATCTCGGGATTACCATTCCACCACCAAATGATATTGCTCAGTATATCAACACTCTTATTAGGTAGCTCATGCGACGTTTTCAAGTAATATGTTGTCCGACGTTCGGCATTTGCGGGTCGTCTATCGTGGCTTGTTGAATAGTACTATCAATCAAATAGCGATCCGATGCGAGCGGCAGACGCGTCTCGGTCACTGCGTCTCTTCTAGTCTCAATAGCACCTTCTTCCCGTACTTTCCGCCGGCCAACTGAGAAATCGCAGAGCATACCTTGTCTCTGGCGTCCGAATCCGACTCTTGGCTTGCGACAACCAGAACCTCGTGCTCTGGGCTATTGAGCTAGGCGGCCGTCAGTTACGTACTTAGCAAATGCTAACACTGCGCTTGCCTTTCCTTCCCGCATCAGGCCAGCAAGTGTGTCCATCATCTGACGGCGTTCGTCGAGAGTTTTCTGATCGTACCATCGCGTCTGCCAGAATCCGTGGCATGTCAAGTTTTTGAAGATGAAAAGCGACGTCGGCAACGACAAGGGCTCTTTCGACATAGCCCCGTATGATACCAAATGTGCGTTTTCGCTGAGCAGGCGCGCCATCGACGTCGTCGGTTTCCCGCCGACGCAATTAAGGCCCAGTTTGACATCCTTGCGAAACCACTGAAGGGATATCTTCACGAAGGAAAGCTAAACCTACCTTGCCTTGAGTCCAGGACGAAACAGTGGATCTAAACGCCCTGTCCGATAGTTCGCCGTAGGTCGCAACATGATTCGCTCCCAAGGCTTTCAGACGCGCTTTGAGCGATTCCACGTCGTCTCTGTCCGTCGTCTCAGTTGCGATACATACGCATATACACCGAAACGAACTCGCCTGTCGCGAATAAAGTTGATGGTTTTGATTCCCTTGGACGCAGCGATCTGAATGACCGCCTGACCAACCTGTGCGCACCGTCAGCGTCTGCAGCACCACTCGCGCGTTACTACGCACCGCGCTGTTCGCCCCGTTCTGTACCACCCAGTCCCCTTCCTCCAGTCGAACAAAGTCGTGAAGCATGTTGTACGCGGTGGGCGGGTTCACCTAGAGCGTACTCGTCAGCCCCTTCTCGTAGCGCGTCGAGCGCGCACACACGTACGGTGAGCGTGGCAGCCTGCGCGGCGCTCAGCCCAGAGGCGGCGTCTACCCTAAGCACGTCTTCGACGCGGACGTTCCGGCTCGACGCCCAGGTACCCATCTGTGACTTCGTCATGACCACCCAGTCCCTCGGCTTCAGCTCCGTGACGCCGTCCCCGACCGAGAGCACCTCCGCGACGCCCTCGTTCCCAGCGACGAACACCGGCGCATCGGACGAGGACGACAAGCTCGTACTCGGCAAAGGTCGCGCCGGATAGACGCCCTGGACGACGTTGATGTCGGCCGGGTTGATGGGGGAGAGTAGAAAACGGACGTTGGCGGTTCCCGGTGCTGGAGGAGAGAGGTCCGGGAAAGTGACTGCAGAGAGGACAGACGATGGCTCGCCGTTGTTGCTGTACACTATGGCTCTCTGACCGAGGCGAACGGCTGAAATCTGGAATGCGCGTACGACACGACTGACCTCGACGCTGCCATGCTGGCACAGACGGTGTACACTTCTTCCACAGTGGGCAGCAGTTCGAATCATCGTGACCAGATGCAACAGTTTAGTAGTCAGATCCAGAGTCAAGTACAGGGCAAGCTTAGTTGTTGTAGCAGATACAATTGGTACGGCAAATGCCAACAACCGGAACCTAGGCATACAACCTACTAATCATATGGAGGTGCAGTCATAGATATAGTGAATATGCATCATCATATATGCAAAAAACGGTGATGTGGTAGCGCGCGGCGCATAGCACACGTCGGAAATATCTACCGGGAATGAGAATATCCTGGCTCCAGGCTGAAATGACAATAGAAGAGTTAATCACTGGAAAGCAAACTGATCACGTCGTGTCCGAAAAGCAAGCAATTAAAAGTGGAAGGATGAGCTGTAAACCTTGGTATATGCGATAAATACAGGTGTCATTACCGCCGTGTGGTGGGCGTTATGCCGGAATCATCGTTCTTCTTGGGTGCTTCAGTGGTACAGGTGTCAAGGCGTTCTCCTTCTCGTCTGCTTCGCTTGGTGAAGATGTGACGCTGGGTCGTCGACTGAGCAGCTTGGTTTTGGCTTCCGCGATCGAACTGGACGTCCGGCGCAATGCCGTAGAGACGGGTGGTTTGGTGTTCGCAGCCCTCCCAAGGGCAGAGGGAACTTTGGTGAGGACAGGTGACAAGGTCCGGGCACCGGCTGCGGAAGTTCGCAAAACCGTCGAAGGTGCGGCTGCGTTCCCCACCGGTCTTCCAGGAATGGACGGCGCCGAGTTTGTCCGACTGGAAGTCGAACCTACAGATGATCGTATTCCGTGTTTGCGTTTTACCTGTCGCGACAAAGAGGACGACGTAAACGTTGCGGACCTTTCCGGAATAATCGACGAATACGCACTAATTCGAGCTCTTGTTGCTTCGATTCCAATGCGATGTTAAGGCCGTCGATATCTTCCTTGTCTTGGTCGACTTGCTTATTCAATCGGGTAATCGTGACCTCCAGAACTGCGCTATCTTTCTGCAGTTGCTGGATATGGGCACGAAGCCGAACAATCTCCGATGAGAAATTGTCCCGTTCAGTCTCAATGTCGCCTTTGATCCGCTCCAGCAGCGAGACCTGGTCGTGCAGCCGCTGCTGAGCCTCCCTACCGGCCTCATTCGTCGCACTGAGTTCTTCTCGAAGTCCAAGGACGTCACCATTGGATTTCGCCGTCGACTCTGCCAGGCTATTCCGGTCCGCCTCGACTTCATTCTTCTCCCGCTCCAGCTGCAAGATCTGGTCGTGGAGGCGCCGCAGAGCTTCTCCACTTGCCTCGTTCGATGCACACAGTTCTTCTTGAAGCCTGGAGACTTCGGCATCTGCTTTCTCTTTGGCCTGTGTCAAAGAGTTATACTTTGCGTCGATGTTACTCTTCTCTCGTTCGAGATGGGCGACTTGATCATGCAGCCTGCGGAGAGCTTCGCTATTCGTCCCCCTAGCCGAGTCGACTTCTTCCCGTAATCTGACAAATTCCGCGTCAGCTGCCTCTTTCGCCCGCGCGACAGCGTCGGACTCGGCCTGGAGATCAGTCATTGCTTGTTCGAGCTGCGAGATCTGGGACTGCATAAGTTGCAAAGCTTCGACGCTGGCTTCTTCTGTAGCGCTGAGCTCCCCTCGAAGTTTCGTGACGTCTGCGTCCGCTTCTTCCAACGCTTGTGCCAAGCTATCGCGTTCTCCTTCGACGTTGCGCTTCTCCCGTCCGAGTTGCGAGATCTCGTCGCGAAGCTGGCGCAACTCGTCCTCGCCAGCCTCGTCCACGCTCCCGAGCTGTCCTCGAAGTCCGACTAACTCGGCTTCGGCGTCGTCCACCCTCCGCGAGAGAGCCTTGCGCTCCGTCTCGACGTCGTTCTTCTCCCGCTCGAGCTGCGAAATCTGGCGATGTAGCTGACGCAGCGCCTCCCCGCTCGCCTCGTCCATGATGCTTCGCCCGATGCTCTCCCTCCGGCTGTCGTCCACCTCCTGCTCCAAATGGCGACACATCTTGTCTAGTTCGGCGGCTTTTTTCTTCCACGTGCGGAGGACGACCTTGCGCTTCTCGTTCTCGTTTTCTGAGGCTTCGAGGCGCATCGTCAGCGCCTCGACCAGCTCGTCGCGTGCCCCCAGATCTATTTCGAACTGTGCACAGAGTTCTTGTTGTAGGGCGAGCTGGGTGCGGAGGGACCAGATGATGTCCTCCTCGCGAGATGCGGTGCGTGAGTGGCCAGGGGGAGGTGTTGGTGGCGTCTGGTGTGTGTAATAGGTCGTGGCATCGATGCGAAATGGGTCTGGCGGGGAATAGAGTGGATTGGATTGGACATCGGAATTATCTTGGTCACTTTCGTTTCCTTCGCGTTGCTTGAGGGCGCTGCTGATTTTCGCCCACATAGGAGTGGCCAAACCTTGACTTGGGCGTTGACCTCTGTCGACGTTACGAACGAAGAGCAGTCGCTTGGACGAGAAAGTAATTGTTCGGAGTGCGATCACGTGCAGAACGAACTTGACGCGTTCGGGTCACGTGCGTGGATATCTTCGGCGAAGAGCTGGGACTCTATAATTCGTTCGAATACGATACAACATCAACTACAATAGGCCTGCACCGGGTCACACATTCCTTTACAGCTTGGGAGCCTCGACAAACGCAACGCCCTGACGCAAGTTGAGCAAGAGATCTGGAATGGAGTAGGTTCCACTTGCCTTCTCGATATTACCCTGGAGCTCAGGAAGAGCAGCTTGGATAAGAGCCTTTTCCGCGTCCGTAATGTCGCCGATAGGGCAGATCTTCTGCACACCGCTGGGCTGCACCAAGCATCAGGTCATGTGGACAGGACAATGACGGGACAGCAAGCATACTCCGAGTTCGACGCGTGCAGAAAAGTACTCGATGTCTTGTCCGAGCTCTTTCTTGAGTGCGTCGCCGGCCTCTTTATCCGAAGTGAGGTGAACAAAGGTGGGTGCGACGATGCCCTTTTCGCCCTTGAGCGCGCGGATGATCTTGGTCGCGAACTCTGCGCCAGCATAGGCCATGGAAAGGGTAGCGGAACCATTGCCGTCTTTGGCCTTGACGACCTCATCGCCTCCATATTGGATACGTTTCACGAGAGCTTCGAGGGCGTCGGCTGCGAAGCCGGCGGGAAGAGGGTGCGAGGACTGCGAAAGGAGAGGAACGATCTGTCGTGAGTCGTAATCAGCATGTGGACGAATCGACTGATGCTGTTGGTACAGACAGTGACGCCGCTGTGACCACCCACGACGGGAACGACGACGGAAGAAGCCAGAGAGCTGTCGCCCAATATCTCGGACACAAAGGTCGAAGCACGAACGACATCGAGCGTCGTGACACCAAAGATCCTGACAGAGGATGAATTTTATCTCAAGAGATATGACGCGACGGCACCTCTTTGGGTCGAAGACGCCGTGCTTCTTGAAAACCTCGACGACGATGGGGACGGTGGAGTTGACGGGGTTGGAGATGACCAGGACGTATGCTTTCGGAGCGGTCGTCGCGATGCCCGTGGCAAGGTCGCGCACGATTCCAGCGTTGATCTAGGCGTCGTCAGCCATCGGTGACAGAGCGCAGGATCAACCGATCAAACCTTGAAGAGGTCGTCACTGCCGAATTGCATCGCATGAGTCATCGCGCTGATTGGACATCGGTCACGCACCGTGTCATCTACAGAGGTTTACCTGTGAATGGCATGCACGAAAGAGAGAAGACACACTCACTCCTGGTTTCCTTGGAACACCTGCGGGGATGATGACGATGTCGGCGGCGACGAGGGCCTTCTTGAGCCCGTCATCTGGGGGAAGGTAGCCCTCGACCTTTGCGGGGGTCGCGATGTGGGAGAGATCGACGGCGACGCCTGGGGCGTTGACGATATCGTAGAGGCTGAGCTATCGGCCAGGTATCAAAGGACGCGATGACGGAGGATGGATCGCACGATATACCTCGGACACGGCAGTGTTGGATTTAAGCAGGAGTGACAAGGGCTGGCCGATGCCGCCTGGTCGACGTCGGTGAACAGCACACGGCGACATCGAGACGGAGACTACCTGCAGCGCCGAGCACGACAGCTTTGACCATGTTCGATAGTTGGAGAGGGTTGAACAACAAATTTCAGACGATCACCGTCTTTATAGCCCCCGCCCCGCGGTTACTCCCGAACCGGACCGGGCAGGCGCGGGTCCTCTATTTACAGTTCACCCGTATGTGATCCCCAACTCCACGCTCGAGACCCCTTCGTATCTGCACCCTGCTCGACCTTTTCCGACGCACACTGTTCAGCCTCGCGTGAATGTCCGCTCAGAACCTGGCGCACGTAATCAGCATCGATCTACACCCGAATGATTCATCATACCTCGAGGATCCGAGCCACCTTCTCCTCCGCTGCCTCGAAAGACGAGTTAACAATGTCCCCGAGCCTCGTGTATACATTCTCAGCCCAGGTGGTGGTTTGCACCCAGCGAATACGGGTCTCCTCTACAAACGCGTTCAGATGAAGAACAGCGAACGTGATGTCCAACTCACGCAGCAGCCCAGGTCTGCTGGTCGGGAGTACGTCTTCGCTGATGCCCTTCTCCCGCAAGTAGGCACGCAGACGCGCGTCTGGCCACTCAAGGAAAGAGGCAGCCTTTGCGGACGCGTCAGGATGCCTAGGACCGGTCAGTTACGTCGTGAATGCAATCCAGTCCATACTCACTTGGCGTTGATCAGATCGACGAGGTCCTTGCGGTTTTTCAACTCAGACTTGTTCTCGAGATATCCGTGTTCAATCAGCCATTCGCGCATGTCCGACTCACTCCACGCTCCCCATACGCTATCTGTCACCGAGAGGTAGTGTTCCCTAGCATGCCAAAAATGTCGGCTAGGTCGGTCGAGGGATCGATCAAAACTCACTCGAGCATCTTGACCATTTCGTCGCGATTCTTCTGGGCATCGCTCTTCAAGAGGCCATGCTTAATGAGCCATGCTTTCAGCTCCGAGTCCGCCCACGTGTTCCAGACACTATCGGTGCATTTGTAATAGTACTTTTTCATCCCACCGACAAGGCTCGATCGGGAGTGTGTCTCAGTGGGTTTCAATAGGTTGTGCGCAATGAGCCATTCCCGCTGAACATTGTCAGGACGGGCTCCATGTGGCATGCACATTAGCTCACCATGTATGAATCGCTCCAGTTCTCCCACACGGCAGTGCTTGCTTTGCGGTAATACTCGTTGGCGAGCCTTATCAATTCATCTCTGGTGGTTGCGCTCTTCGCCTCTGTGACGCCATGTTCTTCCAGCCAGTGCCTCAAGTGACTTTCGTCCCACGTGGAGTACACGTAGTCCTTTGTCTCGTCCAAGGAGCGACCAACCTCGTGCGTTGCCTGAGCCACTGCGCTGCTGACGCACTTGGACGCGGTGCGAGCTGCGTCGGTCGCATCGACGTAGGCAGACGACGCGGACGCGGACGCGAGGGACGAGTAGAGCGCAGATGCCTCCTTGTACGCGCGGTACTTGCCCTTGGCGAGCACGACGAGCTGCTCGCGAGGACCCGAGGGAGCGACGACGCCCTGCTCGAGCAAGAGCGCTCTGAGCGTGCTCTCGTCCCACCCGTCAAAGGAGTCGTCCCTGACGTGCTGGAAGGCACGCTGGGCCTTGTGGAACTGGTCGAGGGACCATTGACGGCCCGCTTCGGCGTATTGAGCGACCTGGCTCTGCCAGTTCGCGTCGACGAGGTCGTAGAGATGGGTCCTTTCAAAGGAGGTGGGGGCCCTGATGTTGTGTTGCTCGAGCCAGGTGCGCAGCTCGCCGTGGGACCACTTGGCGTACGCTGGCTCGCTGGCGAACCAGCTGGACGCGGAAACGAGATTGAAGAGGAGGAGTAGATTCCAGAATATCATGATCGTCGTACGAAGGAGAGGAGGACGACTGTGCAGCTCCACTTTTGTACTACTTAGGAGGAAATGACATCACGGCCAGTTCCAAATCGGGCATCCAACTCTGTCCATGGCCAGCAGCGTGTTCAACAAGTTCACGCTGTACGAGAACAAGCTGCGTTTCTACGTCGTCGCGTCCAATGCGTCCGATTCTCGACACCGCATCATCAAGATCGACCGCACCTCTCAGCTCGACCTCGAGGTCGTCGAGGACGACACCGACTACAGCGGAAAACAGATGAGCGCCATGCTCAAGATGCTCGACGACGGAAACAAGGTTTCCGGTGGCATAGGAAAGGACAGATCCATCTCTGGCATCGCAGGCAGGCCCCCTTTCTGCCCACGACCCAGCCTCGTCTGAAATCATCTCAGGTTTCGTCAAGTTCACTGCTGGGTGGTACATGATCGTGATATCCAAACGCTCCGTCGTCGCGCTTCTCGGCGGTCACTACCTATACCACTGCGAGGGGACAGAAGTTGTACCTGTCTGTGCCAACCACAAGATCGAGAAACCCGCAGAAGAGCAACGTCTGCTCAACATCTTCAAGCAAGTCGACATGTCCAAGAACTTCTACTTCAGGTACCGTCTTCTGCACTACTGGCGCCCGGTCACTCAGCGCAGCGACAGCTATTCGTATGACGTTACGTCCACGCTCCAAGACAATCTCACGAAACCAAATCGGTTCCAGAACTCTGCCTGGCCCTTTAACGATCGCTATGTTTGGAACTTTCACATGTTGTCGCACCCTTTCACGAATAAACCTCCACGAGGGGTCCATGCGTGGTTGATCCCGCTCATCCACGGCCACGTCGATCAAGCCAGTGAGTGTCTTTAGCTCCGTATTTTAGCCAACACCGACGGTTTGTCATGTAGAATTGAATGTCCTTGGTCGCGTCATCTTTGTCACTCTGATCGCTCGCCGTTCTCGTCATTATGCCGGAGCTAGGTACTTGACTAGAGGCGTCAACGAAGAGGTCAGTATTCAGCATCTCCTACTCTTGGGTCTTTCTCATCAGCCTTAAGGGTAATGTCGCAAACGAGGTGGAGACAGAGCAAATCGTTTCAGAGGCCCTGACAACACCGTTTTATTTTCCGGCAGAGGGGGGTCATTCGCGCCAACCTAGTCCACGATATACCAGCTATGTACAAGTATGTCGTAGTTTCTATGCACCCTTCCTTTTGTCTGCTCACCAAGCTACTGCAGTACCGAGGAAGTATTCCTATCTACTGGACCCAAGACACCACCACGATGAGCCCCCGTCCTCCGATCGAAAGTCAGTCATTGATTTCTGGTTCGGTTTTTCACTTAATCATCTCCTAGTCAACGTCATCGACCCGTTCTATACTGCTGCCTCTCGCCACTTTAACGACCTATTCGCTCGTTACGGAGCTCCAATCCTCATTCTCAACCTTATCAAGAGGCGCGAGCCCGTGCCCAGAGAATCAAAACTTTTGGACGAGTTTACTCAGTGTGTGCGATACCTGAACCAGTTCTTGCCAGAGGACAAGAAAATGGTTTATTGTGCTTGGGACATGTCAAGGGCATACAAAGAGTACATTCTTCGATGTAGAGACGACACCCTTTTTGCTCATTCCTTTCCAGGCAGAAGCAAGACGTCATTAGTTACTTGGAAGACATGGCCGAGGAATTCATCCAAAAGACGGGCTTTTTCCACACAGGAGCGGAGCCATTCTCTCATGGCTTGCAAACAACACTGTGAGTACATATTGGATGCGCCAGCTCCCGCTCAAGCATATATCCGATGTGCACAGGGACAAGGATGCTTCGTCGTGGCGGGGTGACATTCTGTTGCAGAACGGCGTATGCCGCACGAATTGCGTGGACTGCTTGGACCGCACGAATGCTGCACAATTCGTCTTTGGAAAGCGGGCTTTCGGTCATCAACTTTACGCGCTTGGAGTAGTGGCGAATCCGAATCTCTTTTTCGACTCGGATGCGGTTAACATACTGACAGAGATGTATCATGACCACGGGGACAGTGAGTGTTGTATCTGGATCTGCCACCGTTTTTCGCTCACCTTTTCCGTCAGCCCTCGCTCTTCAGTACACGGGAAGTGCACTCGTCAATCGGGTGGAGACCTACCGACATATGCCCCATTGGAACAGTCATTCTCGCGATATCATCGAGAACATCAGACGTTTCTACACTAACTCGTTATTGGGTTTGTCTTTTCGTGATCTATGCCCGGTCTACGCTCACGTTGGACATAAGACGCGGACAAGCAAGCAGCGATCAACCTGTTTCTTGGCGTCCACGTACACCACCACCATGGCCAAGTCGTCCCCTCGCGAGGTAATTACCAGCAATGGTATCAACCCCACAACTTGGAGACCGCTTACTCTCTCGACGAGTGCTTGCAAGCATTGCAGGACTTCGTCACGCACAAGGGCGACTTCTGGTCAGAGTATTACAGGCCGCTCCTGTTCACTTCCTTGGGCAAGCACTTCGCGTACTGTATGAACAGTCTGAAAGCCCCAGGGTGAGCTTCGCCACCCCTTGCGCCGGGTGCACGGCTAACCGTGTGCGACAGGAGGTTCCCGAGCAGCAGCAGCTACAGTCCCTTCTCCCCCAGTAACTCCAACGCAGCACCTCAACCTAGGTTTGGATTTCGTACGGTTTTCACTCGACCGCGTTGACCCCCCATTTTGGACAGGCTGATGGCGGGCGTTCGACGCTGGATTGGCAACCAGGCCGCGTCTCACAGCGACGTCGTGAGAAAGCCCATACATTCTATCAACAAGGACACTAGATCGCAAGCACACAACAAATCCGAGGCCCACGTTCAGACGATCGGGGCCTTGGCGAATCAGCTTCTCGATCCACAAGTACCTCAGGAAGAGTTGCTCGAGTATCACAGGCGAGTATGCCTTATCGGCGTGGAAAATGAGATCATCTGATGGTCGTTTTTTAGGTACATCGATCAAGATCAGCTCATCTTTGATGCCATGCAAAGCGAAGCAGAGACCACGGATCAGTTGCTCTATGTGAAATGCATCGAGAAGAACACCGGGAAAGGGGAGCTACTGTTGGCTAACGGGATTGTTGAGATGTACGAGAGATATATGCTTTCAGCATCTGGCGACCAGATGCCTACTCTGACGGACACTCATAGTTACGCAAAGTGGCTCACAGACGAGATACCAGTGTAGTTGTGGACTTGGAGTTGGGCTGTCGATCGATATGTTGTATAGAAGCAGGGTGCGCTGAAGTCGATTCAAGCACGATCCAGTCGCAATTGGCGTTCGGAACGTGAACTGCCCTTGATTGAACGTCGCAAAAAAAAAAAAAAGAATCCGACCTGCCTGGCTCGAACAGGCGACCTCAAGATGAATTTTATCCATTACAGTCTCGCGCTCTTCCAACTGAGCTAAGGTCGGCTGCGCCATTACCTCGGCCTGCGCCTTATGTCGTTGAGTAATTCAGGGGCGTGTTTTCCCGATCGGAGTAGCCGACGACAAGAGTCACATACTGGTCACCCGCTGCATAACACCGACGTCAGCGTGAGCAGCGTTAGTAGCTCACGCTCGAGCCTGTCGGTGTCACGATAACCGGAAGAAAAAAGAATCACATCCCAGAAGCACGGTGATTCGTGAAGACACCTATACATGGGCTGCGTGCATCTGTCGCCGGCTCAACTCTACCACGGTGCCCAGACAAATATAACCCGCTTACCGTATGTGGGGCGGGTTTCGAGATGAGGTGTTATCATCCGCAGAGTTCACCGCTGCCGAGGTGCTAGACCGTCCGTTCCGTATTTGGTAGGCGTTGCGTACCGCTCAATGTAGTTTTACTCTCGTACGACAGGTGAGTTACATTGTAGCAAACCTATTTCGTTCTCTCACCTGTACGTAGCTTGACCTCCACTTACACCGACGTGCTCCAAGACTAACGACCGCAACAATTGGAATGAACTACAGAGCAATCTATGTAGCGTCGTGATAGTGAGTCGTCCCTTTTCGATGGCGATATACGTGGGTTTTAATTGACCGATTCACAGAGCGTCGTTCGCCGACTGAGCGATGGTACCCAACCCATGGCAGATTGTATCATGACCATCGTCCTTCAACTCATTTAGGCAGCCCACCCTTCTCGAGGACGCATTCGTTCAGTCGTTAGCAGCAGGCAAGTGCCATCGGACCTCCACCACTCGCCTGTTTCGTGATCCTTTTTTTTTCATCTAGCCCGCGAAGGCGGGTTTTCCCCATTTCCCGGGCGCTCCTGCCGTGTCTATACACCGCGCTCAAGTCTCACGAAGATACCCAGTTGTGCATGGTTGCCGTTGGTATCGTTGATGATGTCTCACGCGCATTGGGTGAACAGAGCGCGCAGTACGCCCCTGCATTCATGAGCGTCCTGCTGGGGAATCTGCAGAGCGATGTTTTGAACCGGAACGTCAAGATCTCCATCCTATCGTGTTTTGGAGAAGTTGCGCTTGCGATCGGTGTGGCCTTCGAGCTGTATGTTGACACCACGATGGGCGTACTGAGGCAAGCTGGCGCACTTCAGCCCAACCCTGTAAGCTTTGGTGGTGCGCATTTTGATCGCGTCCATTCACATCTCGAATAGCTTGATTTTGATCTGGTGGAATACGTGACGCAGCTGCGCGAGCGGATTTTGGAAGCGTACACGGGGGTTGTTACTGGGTTCAAGAACACCGATAAGGGTATGCTGCCACTCGGAACCGTTTCTTGTTTTCTGAACGACATGATTTTTTCCAGTCCAACTGTTACTTCCTCACTCGTCGAACATCCTAGAGCTCGTTCAACGGTGCCTGGGTGCCGACGACGAGTGGTCGGAAGCCACTGCGAAGATGTGTTTCGGCCTGTTGGGCGACCTCACGGACTGCTTCCCCAATGGTCAACTTAAACAGCTCTTGCTTGCCGAATGGATAGCATCAGATCTACGGAACAAACGCGGTATATCCAAAGAAACGAAAATGACTATGCGTTGGGCCCGCGAGG
>JBBPMC010000418.1:0-23377 GCA_038090115.1 Strobilomyces echinocephalus | reverse complement strand
AGACCTACCGCACTGGGCTTGAGGCTGATTCCTCCGGAATCGAACGTGATACCTTTACCAACGAACACGACCGGCCGGTCGCTGGCATCGGGAGCCCCCTTGTAGTGGCTAAAAGAGGTTGGAAAGGGTGTTGGATCAATAAGGACCACGTACATTTCAAGGAACTTGGCTGGTTCGTCGGTACCCTTGGTCACGGACAGGAATGTTCGCTGCAACACCCTGAATAAAATCATCCGCCGCGGACCAGCCCAATAAACGTACCATTCCCTTTTCGGCGGCCCAGGCTGACGAAGATTCAATGTAGTCCAAATCATAGTGCAAGCTCCCGGGCCATACCTTCATCGCGGACGATGACCTCTATGTTCGCGAGGCCCTCGAAAGCTTCTCGCGCCCGTTCGGTAAAAGTCTGGGATAACTTATTATAACGAGGTTCACACGATGATGCTCGCACTTACCGTAGGTGTCAGTATGTTCGCAGGTAACTCCGCAAGCTTCGGAAGATAACATGAACGGGTGAAGATGCTGGTGACTAGCGGCTTACAGTGCGGGCCAAGTTCTGAGCATCGGCATAGACTACGCCACGATCCCAGTCCGCAGATCCAGTAAAGGGCGAAAGCTTTGGTTTCTCTGGAGCAGGTTCTTTCTTCCGAGGATCGAACGCAGAGGGTGGAGACGTTTTCAGAGTGAAGTCGTACAGTGCCAAGTGGGCGGCGACAGCTGTGCGGCGTGAGCAGAAACCGGTGCGCAACGTATCAAGCATCTCACCTGCCGCCTGAGGATCGGCAGAAGTGTCAATGAGCGCTTCCGAAATGCCTTCGCCGAGAGCCTTGATGCTTTTCACGCCGCTCCCGACAGCCTTTCGGACGATCTCACGACGTGCGTCGCCCTTTTTGTCCTCGAACCCAGCACCCAAAGAGACGAGCGCGGTGACGTCTGTTCCGCCGCTAGCACCATAAAAGAGGTGTGACGTGCCTACTTTCGCGGGCTTCGGGGTGGGCGGCACGGCTGACCACAAGGTGGCGGGGTTGGTGTGGGGTGCAACGCTCTGGCCAGGGTTTTTGGGGTCGATCGGGACGACGTAGGCCTTGGATGACATGGATCGGACGAGAGCTGATGAGTATCGCTGCCCCACTCGGGAAGCCAGCGCGGGCAGCATATGTACCATGTCGGGTTTCGGATGTCAAGAAGGGCGAAAAAAACTCGAGCAAACACTTGTCGCGCTGTCGCTACTCCGCCAACCCTCCACATCTAGTGCCAGCAGTTCAAGGTGGATCATAATTAGGCCTGGAGGTACTACTCCGCGCGCCCACTCTCGGTTTATTCCAGCTGACATACGTCCGTGTCCGTCTTCTCCACCCATCCTATCAATGGTAGCACACCACCTTGTTTCAGCGGCAGCCCGACGCGCCATTGTTCAATATCAATGTCCACAGCCCAATGCAGCCACGCCTTGACATCAAAGCGTACCAGCTGGAGTCCACAATGGAACAAAATCGCCTATAAAGCTGGGCAGATGTCCAGCATGAAGTGTCTCCTCCCCATCACGCCTGTGATCTTCTCTCGCGTCTGTTAGTCACTCATCATCTACGAAATGTACGACACAGCCCCGGATGTGTCCGACATTCTATGCGACACTCTTCCTCTCGGGGACGACGATCTACCGTTCGACATCCCACGTCCCACGACGCCACTCCCAGATCGCTCTCGCACTCTGCGCAGGACCATATCTTGCGCGTCCCTCGATACGCTCTGTCCTCCGACTAAGAAAGGTGTTCGTCGACGCATCGAGGAGATAACTGAAAACCTGAAGCACAAGTCCACAAACAAGAAAAAGAAGCGTTCTGGAACGCGTGACGTTCCAAAGAATGAGAGTGGTGACGTGACATCTGGTTCGAAGCCCCTTTCGGAACGCAAGACAGTAAAACGGGGACGGCAAGCCGTTTCTCCGTTGCGAGACTCTGTACACATATCCGAAGAAGAGAACATCCTGGTGGTTGCAGATCGGCTGCATAGCGGCGTTCCTTCGGAGCTGGATTCGTCGCCGACGTTTCCGTGTTACACATCTAATTCCCCGGACGGCGTATCGCTGTTGAAGGAAGGAGAGGAAATTTGGGAGAATTGCAGTCTTCCGGTCAGATCCCTCACGCTTGGAGCACACGTCACAGAAGAAGATCAAGACCCAACTGCCAAGATTGAGGACATTCAGCTCGAGATCCGCGCCTCTGAGAGAGAGGTGACTATCTGGGATGGGCTACAAGTGTCAGTGCTTCCACTTTTCCTGCATTACTTGTTCCATTGACTCGGGGTGTCGTCACAGCGCGCATCACGTGTACAAGTGTCGACTCTTCCTTCGATGCACTACCCATCCTTACGACGACGTCTTACTCCCGGATGTCCGTCGGGTCGAAATGGAATGTACCACGCGTCCCGCTCGTTCTGTATACAGCCGGCCGCCTGTTTTCCAGGCCGCATATGAAGGTGCCGTGCCAGGTTTGACCACAAATTCCGTTGGGCTGCCCGATGTGGAGCTTGCGGCCGGCATACATATGGATCTGGTATGGTGCAAGATCCTAAACGATGATGGTACATGGGGCTGGTATAGAGATGCGTTCGTCCCCCTTTCTCCTCGTCTGTTCGACAAGGTGGATTACCGCGAGTTCAAGTTGGTTAGTCGGGTGTGGGTGAAAGAGCGTTGCGTGGAGACCGAGTCGACATTCGGGATCTCTATGTTGCTTAGGGGGTTGGACATGGGTAACTAGGTGGAGCATGGAGAATTCATCGATGTGTTGTACATAGAGCTCTGGACTTTCAACGTTTCAACTTGCATCATGACTTGCATCATTCTGTTCATATGCTACGTATTATGTAACACACGCGACTACACTTTGACTAGACTGATTACTGATACCACTCCCAGCCATGCAAGCATACCTTGCAGAGAAATATATGTCGGGCCCAAAGGCCGAGGCCATACTTTCCCGGGCCGGTCCAAAGAAGAAGAAGCGCAGAATTGCAAGTGGTGCGACTAGCGGTCCGTCTATGTTCGTCGACGAGGACGCAGGATTCGGCGACGAGGTCTCAAGACGACAGCAAGAAGAGGAGATGGACGCGGCGGAAGCTGCCGTCGCCAGCGACCGGAGTTTCAAGAAACGGAAGACAGAACAATCGGGGTGGACTACAGTGCAAGATGGCGCGAAGAGGGAGGAAAGCCCGCCCCCACCCCCCGACGAACAGCCGACCGTAGTGGAGGACGTACGACCTTTCAAGGGCGGCTTGATCCGCCCTAATGAGTTGCGGAAGGTAAGGCCCATTTGTTCCTCATACGCGATAATACCTGACCCGACATCGTAGCAAACGAAGGCCCAAGCGAAACGGGAGGGGGCCACACAAGAGGAGATGGAAGCTGCGCAGGAGACCGTATATCGTGACGCATCCGGTCGCAAGATCGACATGAAACTCGCCCGAGCCGAAGCAGCACGAAAGAAAAGAGAAAAAGAGGAAAGAGAAGCGCAAAAGATGGAGTGGGGCAAGGGACTCACACAACGAGAAGAGCAGGAGAAACGCAGAAAGGAATTGGAAAAGAATAGATCCTTGCCGTTCTCTCGGCATGCGGACGACAAGGAACTCAACGAAGAACTCAAGACGCGAAAGATATGGAATGATCCCGCCGCTGCCTTCCTGACGGTTAGCCCACTTGCACGCGATCTCGACTTTGACTTTTGATTCTTCTCTCGCAGAAAAAAGAAAAGGCTACGAAGAAACCAGAATACCGCGGTCCTCCACCACCTCCTAATCGTTTCGGCATAAAACCAGGATACAGATGGGACGGCGTAGGTAAGACCTTGGACCATTCGATACCTTGATGATTGGCTGATACAATATTTAGATCGTGGAAATGGCTTCGAGAAAAAATGGTTCCAGAACATCAACGAGAGAAAACGGACAGATACAGCGAGCTACACGTGGAGTGTAGACGACATGTAGCGTATTATCTCTGTACAACTTGTACGAGACAGTTTATTCATTGACTTGTTTGATCATGGTTACATACTAATGGCAAGACCTGTACGGTCACTATTCCAGTGCGGACAATCCCCATCGAACGGAATAAATAAGCTTCGCCCACATATACATAGACGACCGCGTAGTGAAACAAGTTTCTTTGAATGTGATACCAAGGTAGTAGAAAGGGAAAGAGATAGCCGCAATCTCTAATATTCCGAGACATCTGTGATTTCCGTGACGACTTCCGGTGAATGATCTGTAGACTTGAGGTAAGATGCGTTCTCGAATTCATCGCTAGATTTCATATCACTGTCGGAGAGGACTGTCGGCTCGACACGACGAGGCTCAGCCTGTCGGGATAACCGAAGTTTGGGTTCGACGCGAACCGTACGCATGTTGGGATAGCTCAAGATGAGACGTCGGTTGTCCATGACAGCGCGTATCTCTTCGAACTAAAAGCCTTATTCATCAGCGTCGCTGGCTAGGGGCACTCGCTTACTTTCGTCCCTTCTGGAAGGGGTATGGTCCGCGTATATTTCTTCTCCTCTTTCTCTCTAACGAGCCGTCCATCTTCTTCCTTCTCCGTGATCTTGACTGTTTGCCACGTAACGACCAGGTGGTTCCAACGGAAGCTGACGTGCGCCTGTTCTTTCTTTATTCCAGGCAAGTCAAAGGTCGCGGTGATCTGAGCGGGGATAAGGGGCCTATCACGGCAACATGATGCAAGAAATCCGTACCGTACGGCCTGAGCGAGACTCGCGAAATGAAACGCAATCCCTGTAACACGTTTAGAAGGATCAGTATAACGGACGTATGAAGCGACGCAACGGCGTACGTGGATTTCTTCCGTTTCACTTTGGGAGGGGTTACCTTCCTGGGCTTGACGTGTTGCTCCGGTGTGAAACGGGACACGCCACTGGATCCAGGCTGGGGGTGCTCGAGAGATTTCACCTTGAGAGGAAGCTTGGCTTCGACAGCTTGCTTCTTCTCTCGCAAGGTGCTCCAAAGCTCATCGAGCGAAGCATACTCATGTTCCCGTGGGGCCGATGTTGTGGCTGCTCTTGATGTTTTAGGGCGCTCACCGCCGCGCTCGGCACCGTGTCGCGGGGAAGAGGGTAAGTTAGATGTAGATGCAAGTCGAGACCGCGGGGGAGGACGTATGGGCTGGTCTTCTACCAGTTCATAACCGTCGTAGCCATCCCAACAAGTGAAAGTGCCGATAGCTGTGGAAGACATGGGTTGAACTGGAAGAGACGCCCGCCCGCCAAAACTGCCTTGTGGGGTTGCAGTGGAAGGGGGGAGAAGAGAAACTGGGGAGATGGAAGGGACGAAATTAGAACTGACCCTCGAATGATTATCAGGACAGGCAACGTAGCTGGCAGGAAACACGAGGCTGCCAAAAGCAGTGGCCAGTTACTTTATCACCCCCCTGCCATCCGACTCCCATCTAGGGAATTCACCGCCAATGCACGGCACTCACTCGCCCGCTGGCTTCACAACCGGCCCTGTCGTTGCCACCTATGATAATAACCGCATGCGAGTTGGCGACGCCGGTGCGGTGAGATCGTGTGGGACTCGCGGGCAACGTTTCAGCCCCACGCCTCACGCCGTGAGATATGAAGGAAAAACTGCGCGATTACGCGATCCACAGGGAACGAGGCTCCCTCGTGGACGACGATGTGGTGGCCATTCCCTGAGCCACACCGCACGGCAGATCAGCACATCAAGGACTCGACTCCATCGGCTCCCGCCGTTATCAAGATCGAGGACTGTGTGCTTACAGCGCATGGCAGGTCAGTGGACCGTAGCCAAATATTCAAAGTCCCTATGGTAGCCAGTGCTTGCGCCATTGGACAGCATCGCGGTCCGTGGTGAGTGCGTGATCTACTTGGAACAACATGATGGGCTTTCGGCCGCAGTCACCAAATGGCATGTTAGACTACCTAAGCTCCTCGGAGCTGAGGAAATTCTCGACTCTGATCTGCGCTTTCTTTTCTGCTTTAGATGTCCAGTCTGACCAACATGTTACCTCTACAGGGTTGAGCCAGGAATATGACCAGAATACCCTCCTGTTGTTTCAGACTCAAGTTGTACCCGTCGACTTGCCCTGCGGCCAAACCTACATGAACCTCCTCCATCCACATTCACGCTCGTGTAAAGGTTCCACCGCAAGCTTCACCGAGGAATTGACCATACCTGTCGCACCACAGCTGCAGACTGTGGCACAGTAAAGTCTGTTCTCGTAGCTCTCGCTGGCAGGGGTCGAAGGTCTGATCTCTCTGTTTTAAAAGAATGTCCGACCATCATCATCCCATCAAGACGTCGACATACGGTAGATACGTGCTATCAATCCATCACTTCTATGTTTCCTTTAAACCAGAATGGATGGGCTTTCATATGCGAAATTCGCCAGGGGTTGGACCCCGGGTCTACGCCCGGCTGCCGTATCAACTCAAACGTGTAATAACTCTTGGGGAAGTATCAGAACCTAGAGTATCACGCAGTCGTCGATTGCTCTCACCCCGTGTTGAGCGATGGTTTCCCCACGTGCACGGTCGCGTCGGAGGGTGACCAACGCGTTTGCAGATGCAGTTGCTTTGTTAGGCGTCGCGATGTTCCAAGTCGGGGCTGGCTGCGGAAGGTTGACCAGAATACAACTACAACGGAGGGCTTTAGCTTAGTTGAGCGTCCGAGGAGTGGAAAAGACGTACGTCATGATGTGTTGCGCTGCGGTGAATCGTTCGAAGTACTTTGCCCAAGACTCTGCTTCTACCTTTCCTGGCCTGCCTTGACATGGCGTCATCTTGGTGAAAGACACCGACCGAGAACGTCACTTTTACCTTCAGGCCCTTCGTTCGTCACGAGCAAGTTGTCTACAGTGACCGCAGCGGAAGCAAAGACTTCGTTTCCAAGGCGTTCAAAGTCTCTGCAATCAGAATACGCCGACTGTCACCCAGCGCACGCCAGTCACGAGATAGTTTCGAGAGGACGGTCGGCTACTCACCAATCGCGTGATAGTGTCGTATATGTTGGCGCGGTCTAGCAAGTACTGGGATAGACTGTACGCAGTCAGAAGTTCGTCCAGAGATGCGTCCATAATAGCTAGCTCAACCGCGGCGGAAGAGCCAGGATACAGGGACAAGCGGAAGTCAAAACTACAAAGGCAGTGGTTATATCGTCGACTCTTCGGTCGGGTTCAACCGGGACGCGTAAAGCGCGGGTGTTCGCACATGGGAGCGGAAGCATGTCGCGAAGAGTAAACATTGCCCACCAAGATGAACAAAGGTGTGTCAACCGACCCAGCACCGCGCGGCCGGATACGTCAACCAATCATAATCACAAGGTTGATGAGGCGATGAATCTTCAGCGTGTACGTCTGTAGGTTGCGCTGTACTTACAAGGTGTCTGCCAGCCGTGATCAATCTTGATCTCCAATTGAGGGACAGATCGGGATAGTTGGAAGCATGTCTTGGCAATGGGTTCAAATTACTAGATCCCAAGGTACTAGGCAGCCTGAGTTACACCCTCTATCACCTGCAATCCTGTTGAGTAGAATGACAGCAGTGGGAGATGAATACAAGGTCACGATGTCGGCGAACGTCTAGTAGTAGTAGCGGCCTGCATGAAAGGAAATAACGGAAACTGGCACCTGGGCGAAAGACCAAGGTTTGATACAGACGAGCGCCCAAGGAAGGACAATTAACTTGAATATGCCGTCGCCAAGCGTGTGGCGGACCAGGTGACTCTGTTATAATCATGATGGACTGCGGAGCCACGGAGTACCCTCACCACTCCACCACTACCACCTCGTACCAAACAACATTCAACGTTCAACGCTCAACCGCAGTCTTTGCTAAAGCATGTCAGGTCACTTCAATCACGCTTGGAATCCCGGTGGAGCAAATATGTGAGTGTCATGGTCATATAAACATTACCCTGCTCAACTTCTAACGCTCTGTCAATCTAGCTTCCCAGATGGGTGGGTTTTGTTGCATAGCGACTTCGGGCGGAGTGCATAACGCCGATTGCCGTTTATAATAGGAACTTCAATGGCTATCGTGCAAGCCCTTCAACCTGGCCTAGCCCGTTGCCTGGAGGGTGAGTCGATTTACTGTGTTTTACCTTCGCTTATCTGCCGTCCCTCAGTGGTTACGCTGCAGGCACCACTCCATCAGGACAATTTGCTTCACCTCATCATCCTGGAGGATATGGATATGCTCCTCCACCAGTACCCCCCAGGGGATATCCCAACTCCGGAGCGTATGCCCCTCCTCCAGGACCTCCTGGTGGACCGATGGATTATTCTTCACCCTTTGGTTCTGCGGGATATCAAGCACCTCCTGGGCCTCCCCCAATGCCTCCATCCGGCCAACAAACGTATAATCCGTACGGTGGACAGATGCAACCCACTTACTTTCAGTACTCACAATGTAACGGGAAAAAGAAAGCACTACTTGTACGATTTCGTCCTGGGCTTCTTATTTCAGTCACTCAAAGCGTTGCAGGTCGGCATAAATTATTTCCAGCAATCCGGGGCCCTTCAGGGTTGTATAGAAGACGTGCATCGTATGAAGGGGTTCCTTCTGGGTGAGCTTGTATCATGAACTTTTTATTCGGCGATGACATGTACATACAAACAGGGCATGGTTACAGAGAAGATGATATGGTGGTACTCACTGACGATTCTGCAGATCCCCGCCAACACCCCACCCGAAAGAACATGGTCCGTTTTGTTCCTATACCGATTCTGAGTGACATTAATTTCATCAGATTGATGCGATGCATTGGCTTGTGAGGGGTGCCCGGCCCAACGATTCCCTGTTTTTCCATTGTGTGTGCTATCAGATAATGACAACATTGTCACTTTAATAATAATCTGAACAGATTCGGGACATGGGGGCCAGACCCCAGGTTCGGATGGCGACGAAGACGACGGATATGACGAAGGCAGGTCATTCCGACCCACATCCTGAATTCTGATTCATGGCGTCCGTGACCCAGTTATATACCCCGTGGACTACAAGTCAACATCTCATATCGTAGACAATGTCCGTCAATCGCATAATTGAATTTTACAAATCTCTCACGGATAATCCACAGGATATGCACACGATTATGGTCAAGGGGCTCCCCGCTGGTTGTCGCCTAACAGCTATTTTTGACGCAAGTGGCCTTGAATTATACCTGACATCATTACTTAACTTCTCGGAAGGCATGCCACTCGGGATCTGCACTCGGTGCGACTCCAGTGTACTTCGTGACGCAGTACTGAACATTCCTCTCCCAGACCTCCCGTACACGGTATGTCAATAAATTGGCTGTCTCCTGCTACTATGAATCCTGTCACATATAGTACTCTACAGAAGGCAAGCTCAAGGAATCAAATGCCAAGCTTGCGGCAGCAAAGGGCGTGTTGTCTACCTTCGTTTCTTTTGAGAGGAAGGACGTAGGGGGTATGATTCGTGGTGCGACGGATCTTTTGCACGCCGCCTCTGGGAAAGCACAGAAGGCGAATGAATACACAAAAGCGACAAGAACAAGTGCCGCCGACGTGGTTAGATGACTTGACCTCCAGAGTCTACTATATATTGCTTACTATATCCATGCAGATTTCTTGGAGTGGTTGCAAGGACTCGCAGACGAGCGCAGACGCCTCGATCGGATTTCGGTACACTGGTGCCATGACTGATGTATGTACTTCACAGCTCGGTCGTCACATTTTCGCCCTAACTTCCACGATGGCAGGCGTTTTTGACAGCACTAGGTTAGCCTCCCGTCCAGACCGAATTGAATCCAGACATTGAGATAGCATGTATAGCGCAAAATCCTAACCCAAGCTATCAACAGCTCCTTGTCCAGATAAGGTGCGCTAGCTGGGTATCTTTGCCTTGCGGCGTTTTCCAACCTTTTTTTTTTTTGCCTAGATACATCCTCCGTGAGAAATACAGTCAAAAACCCCAGGTACGTGGCCATGTGCTGTTTCGAAAAGACCTATACCGACTGATTCGACGATTGTTACATCACTTGCACCAGTTTTCGAGTTCTCACCCAATTGTATGTCATATTTACAACTTCAGTGAGAGCATAACTTAAGTTGGCAAACTTCTATCGTCAGGATACCAATTTGCGGTTCATTGTTTGACTGAAGTTCCTTGTCATTTGGTCGGTACACCAACGATATAATTTGTAGATATGTGTCATCGCCCTATGTTCGATCTTATCTGGAGCCTGGATGGAAAATGATCCGTGCTTCGCGGACGTCACTATAATGAGTATGTATTGCAACTATCCGAGTCTCCCACTCGCCATGGCTGCCTTGGGCGTCTCGACCTGGGGTGATCCGACTGCCACCAAGCGTGCGTTCTTGATCCACGGTATCCTAGGATCGTCCCAAAACTGGCATCGCATCGCGCAAGAATTTGCGTCCCGAGGCGAGTTTTATCGTCGAGTGCCGGCTGCCCAGGGTGGGCTGACACTTTCCTGTCCGACACACTGGCAGGCTACTTCGTTACCGCACCCGACTTGCTCGGGCACGGCAACGCCAGGCGTGGTTCAGATTACACCATAACTGCGTTGGCAGAGGAGCTCCGGCCCTTCTTGTCGGACCACCCCTACGACGTCGTGGTGGGCTTCTCGCTCGGGGGCGTCGTCGCCTCGGCCCTGCTCCCCCTCCTCGCATCCCCGCACCCGGTCCGGGTCGTCCTCGTCGACCCGCCGCTCGAACAGACCATCGAGTCCGTGAGGGTGCACCGGAAGCGTTTCGGGGACATCGCGAGGAACTCGAAGACGCCCGCCGAGGCATACCACGAAGAACGCCCGCAGCCAGTGACCGAGGACTCGGAAGAAGCGGTCTCGCTCTTCGCGAGCGCGCGCGCGTGCGACACCGCCGCCGTGGAGGCCATCCTCGACGTAGGTCGCTTTTCGACGGTCTCGTTCGTTGGGTGCTCACGGGGGTCGCGCAGCAAAACTTGCCGTGGTCGTTTGCGCGCCTGCTGTCGACCGTCCCTGACAACGTCCAGGTAGCAATACTTGCGGCCGACCCGTCCAAGGAGCCGTGTACGCGAATGGAGGATCTAGAGCCGTACCCCCATGTGGCTAGCAAGGTCGTTTGGGGTGCCTCTCATCTGCTCCCGTACGAGTTTCCCTTGGTCGTCGTGGAGACGGCCCTCGAAGGCACAATGCATGGAATGAGCAGTGTGGGCCGTCCGTAGCAATTCTTTATGAATGTACTACCTGCAGTCGATACAACAATGGTCTAGGTCGCATGAATAGTTAAGTATAAGTACTTAAACGTGAGAGGCCCAAGGACCGGATTATTTTTCACACTTTACACTGACGATTTGGGCCGTCCCCGCATCACCATACGGGATGAGGGACTTCTTTAACGATACACCTTCCGGAGGTGTTCGGGACAAGAGCGAGCTTGCGTCGAGGGTGACTGCAGTCAGCCGACGACCATATGTCTGGTGAGGAAGTCTAGGTCAAGAGGTCGAACAAAGTGATGGTATCGCTTACACAACCTGTGTCAAGACCAATCGACCACCGCTTCACATCGAGATCTCGAATCGCAGCGTGACCATACACCACCATCGACGGGAAGCACTCGGGAGAGGTGCGCGCTGTCGAATGGTGCTCTGGAATCAGTTCTTCTGGGTCGAAACAACTGCCCATCAGGTCGTTCCACAAGTCGGACCACGGAGTGCCCTTCTTGCCATCTGTAACTTTGTTGTGCTTGGTGAGACTTCGAATGTTCATCAGCGTCCAGCCGTCTTGATTCTGAGGGATTTCGTTCAGCAAAGCCATTTCTTGGAGACCCCGAAGGGTGAGGCTGTCTTCCTCAGGGTTGGCTGTCGTGGGTAAGTGAGACAGCGGCTGTTTTGGATCAGTAGATTCGAGAGTTGGATCGGCCGCGAGCAATCCCGCGTGGACAAAGTAAGTGTGGGCCTTGGGTGCATAGAGGACGAGAGGTAAAGCACGAAGGTAGTTGTAGTGCTCCTGAGACATGTCGCGTGCAGTCTTGTAGTGCCTTTCTTGAAGCTTCCAGCCGCTAGGCACGTATGCTCGCCAATATTTGCGTGACTTATCCTTGAGCCACGTATCGAATTCGGTGACGTCCTCGTCCTGGTCGAGGTGAGACCATTTCGAATCCATGTCTTCCAGCCATTCTCTACCGCCGGGTAGGGTCCGTATCCAATCCATCCAGGCTCTCCATTCGATGACTCTTTGGTCGTTATTGCCGCGTACGCCGAGAATACGATTCGTCGACATGAAGCTTAGGACGGGCTCAGACGAGAGCTTTTTGCGTTTCGAGACGAGGTCGCCCAAGTGGACCAAGGTGTCCGTCCGTGGGTCATATGATATCTTGGTGAGCAATGTGCTGGAGGGACGAGAGGCATGAGTGTAAGTGAGTAACGACGAGTGGGGACGAGCGAACGTGAGTGAGTGGTTCATGGCATGGATGTCTCCGATCGCGACGATGCGCTTGCGGTCGTCGAGGTCTGGGACGGTACGAATGAATGCCTTTCGCGGTGAGAACGTGGGACGTACGTTTTGGAAAAAGGGTATTGGGGAGGGTGTCGAGGACTCTGTAGTGAGAAAAGTTGGGAAAGACGACGTCTTGAGAGGCGGAGTGAGCGAAATGTCAGTACATGGACGATGGGATGGCGGCGGACCTGGTTGGGCATTCCAAGGAAGGCGAGGATCTGTCTGGTCGAGGACGCCGAGGGTGAAAACGAAGACAAGGAACGTTGCGACGACGGAGGCAGGGAGGACGGTCCGAATCACGTCTCGGTAGTTGAAATGTTGCCTGGTGCGCCGTCGCGTCGCTAACAGCGGTGATTCGGACATTTCCCGTCGGTGTGGTACGAGGCGAAAGCACACATGTCCTAGTACAGGATTGGTTACACATCTAGGCAGTCCAAAAAAAAAAGAAAAGGATTGGTTACACGTGCGCACGGCCAGCAATAGCGCCCTCCATCGCATGTCGTCTGTCGACCTCGGTGTAGTCCGCCCTGTCCCGCGACCCCGGCCCTATCCACTTCCACGCGTTCTCCTTGACGAACTCGTCGAACCTCCACAGCTTCGGCTGCATCTCCGTCAACGGCCGGCACCACACGTACGTGTTCACCTCTGTCGGTGTACCCAGCTCGTCCACCGGGGGCATCGGGCGTGCCACCTCCGCCATGTCCGTCTCGTCGAGAGCCACCGGAGGACCCAGCGGGTGGACCTCGGCCAGTTCCCGCACATATTCCTGTCGTCATCATGAGGATTCTCTCCGGTTGTCCTGGGATCGTACTCACGTCTCCCTCAAACACGTCCAACAGCCGGATGTCTCGGTCGGAAAGCCCCGCCACCAGCGTTCCTCTAACACATCTTTCCTCCAGCTCGAGCTCCCTGTCAAACATGGCTCGGCTCTGAGAATAAGGGACTATACCCGGGTAATCTTCACCCTACAATGCATCGAGCGTGAGTGAGGAAGCTGCACCACGACAACACTTGCCAGTCTACATTGATTTTATGTCTTGTATAATCCTAGTAGGGATCGTCTGTCGAAATGCAGGAGTGCCAGTGGGCGGGGTGCACTCACGAGCAGCACGGCTGGTCTGATCTGGAGATATGATCCATCGTGTTTGATCACTCTCTTCAATATCTTCGGGTGCATCAACGTGCCATAGAAGAAGGCGGACGCCATCGACGGGGCCAGAGACCCAGTGAGCGAGCACTGAGAGAGGCGTCAAAGATAAGGTCACCATGTCGGTTCCCGAGATAACATGGGAACTGCGACTTTCTCCGAAAACGATGACCGCCACCGAGTCTCGACCCTCCCGTGTGAGCCCCTCCGAGCTCTACAAATCACCCCCGCCAGCATTCGGCCGTGATGTGCGTGCGCTTTTTGGATTCCACCCCAACTACGTCAACCTCAACCATGGTGCGCAGGCCAGTCGCTTCGTACGGTTGATCCCATCAACCTTACATACATAGGTTCCTATGGGTCCATGCCCCTTCCCGTCCGTGCCTTCTGCGACGAGCTGACGGACGAAATAGAGTCCAGTCCGGACAAGTTCATAAGGATCACCTACCTCGATCGTCTCAACCGTGTTCGAGAGCGCGTTGCTAAACTCGTCGGTGCAGAGACCGACGAGTGCGTCATCGTAAACAATGTCTCGCACGGCATCGCGACCATCCTGCATAACATCATCTTCAACGAGGGTGATATCTTGGTCGGAGGTGTGACCTCCAATCTTGCACTGTTCTGTTTTGGGGCCTCACCACTCTTCTCAGCGACGACGACGTACGGTTCCGTGATGCAAGCACTCAAATATCTCTCGGACATCCCACCTCACCCCACCGTGTCGACATTCAATTTACACTTCCCGACGACGCGCGAGAAGATTGTTCAAGATTTCGAAGCGCTCATCAAACAGCTGACGGATGTCCCGGATGCTACTGGCAAAAGGAAGATCATTGCGATCATTGACTCCATTGCTTCTACTCCGGGTGTTTTACTTCCCTGGAAGGAGATGGTCGCGATATGCCGAGAGGCAGGGGTTATGAGCCTCGTGGACGCTGCTCACTCGATTGGCCAAGAGTTAGACATCAACTTGTCTGAAACACAACCTGACTTCTGGGTTACCGTACGTCTTTCTGTGCTTCTCGTGCATCGCTATTGTGACGCCCTCGTCGCGCGAAGAACTGCCACAAGTGGTTCTATTCGAAGAGGGGAAGTGCTGTCCTCTACGTCCCGAAGAGGTTCGACCAATTTCACGGATTTCCGACGACTCATCCGGGAAAATTAGAAACCAGCATCTCATCAGGTCTCCCATCCCCACCCCGGTCACATACAGCTCTCCCCATGACAGCGATTACAAAGGTCCTCGGGACTTTGTCGCGCTCTTTGAATGTGCGTAGCTCCGTCTCACCTGGTTGTCCCTGTCGCTCAGCTTGTTCAAGGGACTGGAACAATCGATTATGCCCCACAGCTGAGTATCAGTGCAGGTCAAGGCGCTTGTTGGCTGTCCGGCGACACTTGCTCCTGACACTCGCCTAGCGTTCGACTTCAGGGAATGGTTGGGCGGAGAGCACAAGATCAACGCGTATACTCACGCGCTGGCCATTGCTGGGGGGAAACGCCTTGCAGAACGTCTCGGTACCAGCGTGATGGACCCAGATGGTGAATTCACGCTGAGCATGGTCGGTGGACGATTCGTTCCGCAGTGCTCGTCTAATGCGCCATCGTAGGTGAACGTGGAGCTGCCCATCCCAGGCGAAGTCGAATGGACCGCAGAAGTCACACATCTCTTCAACGAGATCTTGTTGATCCAATGGCAAACCTCTGGCGGAGCGTATAAGCATAACGGGAGATGGTGGGTGAGATGCAGCGCACAAATATGGAACGAAGTGTGTATCGAGCGCCTATCTCTTGATCCCACTCGTTCATTCATGTTTGATAGATATCCGACTTTGATGTGCTTGCAAACGCCCTCAAGGACGCTTGCGCGAAAGTGAGGGAATCCGCAGCGAAGCGGAGTAACTGATTGCCTCGTTTGTTGTCGGTATACTCGGAGAATCAAAATGACAGATTGGACGACGTCTCTGTGCTATAGGCGCGGAGTAGAGCGGCCTTGGCGACAGAACGACTTGGGCCAACATATGGGTAATCCTTCACTAGCAGTGATTATTGGGTCGAAACAGAATATCACGGTGGGAGCGGATGTAGCCAGTATCTGGTGCAGCGTCTACCCTTCGGACGCGACGACATCGTACGGATTCAGAATTTTCGTGACCACGTCCAGGGGCTCGCGAGGAATATATCTGCATAGAAAGGAAGGGCGCTGATGTCTGGATCTGGAGAGCCAGGAACCGGACATAGATTATCTGTGGTTTCTCGGTCCCGGACTGAAAGTCATCGACAGAACGCTGGCACAGGCAGTGCCAGCTGTTATATCTGACGCCCTTGACCTAAAACCAGCAGAAGGATGAGAGTGGCTTGGTGGTGAGCAGCACATCGATGAATATGCCGAGGGTTTAGCAACGGCCGGCAGTGCGGGACTGGTAAATCTGTTCAATAGTGATTGCAACAGACGTTCTTACGTGCAGACGATAATTTACCTGAGCCAGTAAGATGCACTCAGAGGTGGTGCCCTCAGCTCGTAGTGCCTGAACGACAGCAGACTCAATACAGGTACCATCAGTTATGCTGCGTAGTTGTAGGATATGGGCAAACTCGGGCCATGAGCGGCAATCAAGCAGAAAGTGTTGAATGAAGTAGCGACACAATATGCCATGAAATTTGTCCGTTGGGCGGCACGTCATTTCGAAAATTGGTGACTACTCCGCGAGTTTCAAACCATTTGTTATCTTATCTTGGAACTTTATGAAGGAAAAGGAAGATTAGCAGGAAAAAAATCTGAGAAACGAATAGCTTATGACAGAATTAACGGCGCGAGACGATACCAAAGAAGGCGGGTATTCCTCCGATGTTCATTTGTCTTTGAACTTCGCGTTAGCTTGGCGCACGGCCAAACAGGACGTGGCTGGGGCAGGGAAGGCTGATGCAGTGACTTGGGCTCTTACAGACGGATGGAGAATCCTCTGTAAAACCTGTCTGGCACAAGATATGGATGTGGCTCTGTGGGTTTCGCTTCGCGGTTGTGTAGCCCATGTCTGTCGCGTGTCGAAGAAGTGTCTGCGACGTTTCCTGCTCGACCATGCCTAAGATCCTGGAGCTGAGCATCGGCAGCATGCCAGGAGTCGGCTTTCTCACCTTGTTCATTTGTCCAATCGCTAGAATGCATGCCCTGGACTTCGACAAATTTAACCATACCGTTCGGCGACAATCGCTGAGATGCGACCAACTCACGCGTAAAGCGTCACACTTCATGGATCTACTCGGTAGAGCTGAGTCAATGTCAGGAACGGCTCCGTCCGGCGAAAGGAAGTTGGACAGTCCACTGGATATATCAGCGCGTGGAGAGTCACAGATCGCGATGATCTATGAGTTCTGGATCAACAGGAACAGTGCGGATGATTTCAGGCAACTTACCCTCAAATCTTCATAACTTGGTACCTTGCGAAGCCCACGAAGCACGAGGGGCGAGAGCTGACGGCTGTCGTCCACATCAATGCTCGTTGCAAGGGAAGAATTGATAGGCGACGTCTCAGACTCGGAGCTGACCGAACCCGCAGTGTAATCGGAGTGCACGTCAGTGGAATAGCAAACGGTGTCCCAAGAATCGCTCTTCGGAAGGGAAATATAAGAGCCAAATGTGGGCCGCCCTTTCTCCATAGTATTCTCCACTTTAACGGCGACTTCGATGCTCCCGTCTTCCTCCTCGATCGTATATAGCCCGCCAAGAAAGAACGTAGAGGGAGGGCTGTCCTTTGGTTTTGCGAAATGCTGCAGAATCGGTGACATGGACGAAGCTCCAGCGGGGCTCGAAATGATAGAGATCGATCCCTCGATGCGTTCGTCGGCTACATCCTCGCCGTAGTCGATGGGAAAGGCAATTGCCTCTGAGCTAGGGTAAAGGATAGACTCGCACGCCGTGGCTTCATTGACTATCGGCTCATCCCCGACGATAAATATCGTGGAAGACGTCTGCGTGCGATGCTCGGCGATAGGGACGGCAGAAGGGCCTGAGTGCGCGACAGTCTCGGAGACGCGAGCAGCCGGCGTGAAAAACCTGGCGATGTTGATCTTCGCTGACTTGACTTTGGATAAAATCCTCTTGACGTTTTTCATGTGAGCATCGGTGCACATGTCGTAGAGCGACGAGAATCGAATTGCGCTCTGAAGGACCAGCATCAAGTTCCATTAATGCGCCAAGAAGTACCGTCTACCACGTTCGCCAATGGCTCCGCCTCAAATAAGTTGTCGTGCACGACGGTGGTAGTTGTAGTGTTGTTCTCGTCAGAGTTCTTTGTGATGTGTGGCTTCGACAAGTCGGTGGTCTTGATGGTCATGGTGACGACTTATAGCGCCGAATGGCTTGTTGACGAAGGTCGTAGAGAATGTGATCGATCGATATACTGCAGCAAATCTTCATGAAACAAGCGAAAGGAAGCGGGTTGTCCTGCCAAGTTGTCCAGCGCGTTGGGTTTCAGCCGCCGGTGATCGCGACGCGAGCGTCAGCCGCGTCAAGTGGATGAGACATGGGCTAGACCAGATGATCGGTCACTAGTTGTGCCGTAGGATCGACTAAAAACGCACAGGATGGTTTGGGAGATTAAGCCGAGTTTTTCGAGAAAAAAATAACCAGATGTAGAGGCTAGGTGCTAGTACTTAGCACTCGGTGAACCGTGACAGTACTACCAAATGCAGTATGTAAGGAAGTCGGTGCTCAGCGGCTTGTTCCGAGATCATCATCATGTCATCGTGCGGAAATCCACCGACCGACCAGGATGGACTCATGCCTCGTGAGTAGGCGACTGTCTGACTTCTCATTGACCTTTGTCGAACACTTCTCAGGGCGTCTCAGATTCAACAAAGGGAAAATCTGTATCAAATGTAAGGTTAATCATGGGAGAGTTGTGATACGACATGCAGTGTACTGCAAGTAAGTCCTATCTTGGTTATTCCTTCTGTCCCATACCTGCGAGGTCCCCTACTGAACCTCTTCAGGGAGTGCTTCACCCCTCTCGTGACCATGAAGTTTCGAAGATCTCTGGAGCCTTACATAAACGCGAATGCTGGGACACTCAAACGACCAGAGCTGAAAGCTGCAGGATCCCTGGTACTCGGGTTCTCTGGTGGCCTCGGTTCATCCATTCTCCTCGATATGGTTCATAAAACGTATTTTGCTCACGAGCCCTCCGCGAATATCGAGCATCGAGGGGGCACCAACCACCCACGGAACGGAAACATATGGACTTCGTGTGCGGTATGCTACGTGGAAGTGTGTAGTGCGTTCCCAGAGGTACGAAACCATACCATCCTTACATTTAACTGCCGCAACTAAAAGCGCAGATACGCGATAGAACAAATGAGATCATAAATGCTATTGCGTCCTATTCAAAGTTTGAATTCCTCCCACTTCGCCTTGAATATGCTTTCGATGATGAATGGTGGCGTGCAACGGCGGGGACAGATCAAGATCGGTCATGGCTTGCAATTGAACTAGGAAAGGATGGTTTGTATACCGAAGGTAATTACAAAGAAGTGTCATCTGGAGTCTATTGTGACGACTGCGCCCATTAGCGTTACGCCGCGCGCCATTGCGCGACCTCTCTCCCGTTGATGCCCTGCGCACATACCTTGAATCATTGCCCACGCAGACAGCCGTCTCGAATGCCATCCGAGTCCTTGTTCGCGTTTTGCTATTGTATACGGCTCAGTCCCGTCGAGCATCACATTTATTGCTGGGAACGTCACTAACCACGCTCTCTATCTCTCTCATCTCCTGCATCTCACAAGGAGGAGGACATTCGATACTTCAGGAGTTTCAAGAAGAATGGCATGATAGTGTCCTGACGACCACTGAGAGGACAGATGCAGTGCGTGTGGTCCGACCGCTCAGGGATGTAACTATGAAAGAATGTTCAATATTCGCACGGTGGAATTCAATCCATGTCGTCGGTCGAGACGAGCAAACACGTGCTGCTGCTGGCATTCACCGCTTGACGAAAGGTATGGACTGGCTGCTGCAGCAGGCTTTCCTGACTAGCATCTCAGATTTTATTGTCGGATTGGAAAAAGATTATCCGTCAACTGTTTCTGCGATTGCTCGTACATGTGCTAAAGTGGAACCCAAAAGTGCATCCCTAGGCTTATGCATACTCTGTCAGCGGTAAATGTATCATCCTTGCAAAAACGAACAAGGGACTGAAAGTATACAGACCGATTCAAGAGGGACTGGACGCTTGGAAAAGCCGGATCGCGATACGATCGTACTTCGACATAAAACTTAGCTCAGACCTGGCTTATTTGCCAACCCCAACTGTGTCAAACAGCACCAATGATTTAACTGCGTCTGATCAATACCCATCAATTTCGGTTCATCTCTGCTATTCCTGCCGGACCACGCTTACCAGCAGATGCAGCCGGGCCTCCAAGCCTGTCTCATCAAAGGTTATGCACAATAGCCAATTACCCCAGTCTGTTCAGTTACCAGTCTGGGTCTCCGCAAGCCGTGTACAGCTCCGTGAGCAGGAGAAACTGGTGAGGGTATCGGAGGATGGCGAGCTTTTGGTTCGAAACCCCCAGGATGAGGCGGTGCAGCGAAACAGGATTGAGGATTTCTTGCTGGACCCGAGAGAGGCAACTTGAAGCTTGGGCCGGTCTTGGCATGTGCACAGCATCATAATGGAAGGCTTTATAAATTAAATTTGCAAGTCTAGAGCAGGGTCGAAAACGTACCAAATCAGAATCAGTAGAGCTCGAGTAAGTAGGGCTCAAGTGTCCACTGTTCCACCGGCTTGCTCTAGCCGACGGCTACAACTTCAAGTTATAAGTATTAGGCTCCGCCTGCAACACCTGCCATCGTCTAGTTGCTTTGGCGGCTCATCCCTTCGTTAAACTTGACCCCACGATGTTCGGAGAAGAGCTCCCAGAGTTATACGACACCCAAGAGCAGCGCGGTAACTTGGCTGAGTCGTTTCAAGCAAAGAAGAACATCTTGTTGAAATCGCACGGAAGACCTCCTTGGTGATATTTCCGGGACTCTTGACTCAAACCTGTCATTAACCCGGTTCTCCTCGTAAGGTATGGCGAAGATGGCCTCCCAGTGTGTGACGCGTTTGTCATTGGGATAGCAGGTAGGCATTGGATCTAACGCAGCTCATTCCACTTCTTCATGAGGCTTTACTATAGGAGGTTCGGCAAGTGGCAAGGTGAGGTCTACTCTCTGTAGTGGACATGCCAGTAACTCCCTCTGTCCAGACTCACGTAGCTAGGCAAATCGTCAAGTCGTTGGGATCTGTACCAACTATCGTCATTCTGTCACAAGTATGCATCTTCCACTGAATGTCAACGATCATTTGATCGTGCAACAGGATAGCTTCTACAAGTATCATACCGAGGAAGAAATTGCACTTGCTCATGCAAATCGATTCGACTTTGACCACCCTGATGCTCTTGACATGCCTATGTTCGCAGCGGTCAGCGTTTCTGGAGCCGTTCGGGGAGAGCTACGCGTTATTAATAACTCCTTGCAGTGTCTTGCAGACCTAAAGGCATGCAGACAAACTAATATACCAGTATACTCATTTGCGGAACACCAACGACTAGACGAGACAAAGTACCTATATGGTGCTGCCGTAATAATCAGTATGCTTCGTTTCGCTTGGCGTTTCACGCGGGCTCAACGTTTACTTCAGCTGAGGGTATCATGGCTTTGCACGATCCAAGCTTGCGTGCTTTGTATGACCTCAAGGTGATATCTGTGGCTGGCATCCGTGTTGCTCCTTGACGTCATCTAGGTATTTGTTCAATGTGACTCGGATCTGATGCTTGCAAGGCGTATCCAACGAGACGTCAAAGAACGTGGTCGGAGTGTGGAGGGTATACTCGAGCAGTTCGCATTTCGTGGTCTTTCGTTCGACAAGGCATTCATCTTGATTGCAGATACCTCCGTTACGTGAAACCTGCTTATGACAACTTCGTTCTCCCAACCTCCCGATATGCGGATATCGTAAGGCACTCCAATTGTTTACGTAGCTTCCTTTTGAATTCCCCAAGGTCGTTCCGGGATCAGACAACTCCGTTGCAATTGATCTCATCTCTACTCATGTTAGGCGACAGATGAACGAACGAGTGCGACATTTCCGGAAGAACATGGCTTGCACAAATACTGACAAGTTTCTTGAACTTAACGATAATCACGGGCACTTCAATGTAATCGTCTTGCCGCAGACACCTCAACTCAAGGTCAGTCGATACGTGATCTGTAATGTAACCTGGTAGAGCTTTTGCCAGGGTATCTATACCACTCTGCGAGATCAGACGACATCTCGGCAGGACTTCATTTTTTTCGTTGATAGGCTCGCTACTTTTCTAGCGGAGAAAGCAATGGAACTGCTTCCATGTAGAGACAAGATTATCACGACGCCGACGGAGACAGAAACTTGTGGGAAGGAACTCGACGTTAAGGTGTGTCTTCGTGACTATCTTCTGTCCTGACGCTCATTCGACACGCAGCACATTTGCGGGGTTTCTATCATCCGGTCGTAAGCTGGTTGGCTGTCTCGTAAAGCTTGACTCTCAACAGCTTTCAGGGGAGGCCCCCTGGAGAAGGGCCTCCAACGCGTATTGAGTGACGTTGCTATCGGTTGTTTGCTGGTGCAGTCGGACGCAAAGACGGGGGAGCCACTCCTCTTGCACGTCACGCTCCCCAAGTGTATCCGCCATAGACACCTCGCGGTTGACGCCCGGGTTTTCCTGTTGGATGCCCAGGTATGTTATTCTAGTCCTTGCCCGGACGACTCGAGATTGACCTGAACCGAGATTGGCACGGGTGCCTCAGCATTTATGGCTATTCGTACTCTGTTGGACCATGGCGTCCAGCAGGATCACATAATCTTCGTGACATTCCTGGTAGCTCGCAAAGGAGGTTTGGAGGTGCTCCACAAGGCATTCCCGAGAGTAAGGATAGTTTGTGGGGCCGTCGACGAAGGTTTGCGGGAAGCATGGCTTGAACATTACTACTCCGAAGGTGAAGGACATCATAACGGAGATGGGAAGAAAGTCTGGATAATGGAGCCTGGCATGGGTCATATTGGTCCGTCTTGCACCTAGGCGTCGTCCTCTTTCCGTCTCTGATCAAACTTGTCTAGGAGACCGTTACTACCTATAAATCTTTCAGTCGAACATTTTGGCACAGGACATTCATCGATTAAGCTTTTACATTGCTGAAAATGAAAATGGCCTTGGAATGATGTTATACAATGCGAAGTCTATGCACCAAAGTGTTCATTAAGAGAGTAGGTCAAGATTAGGGCCGAGCCTCAAATGTCCGTAACATCGACCACGCAAGCAGCGATTTCGCTTGGTTGGCCTAACAACACAGCTCGTTAACATCAAGGTGCCCGTTGACGATTCGGACGAAAATACCTGGATAATACCAGAACGAAACCGCGATGATCACATATAGTGCTGTTCCCGATGAGTGGCTGTCAAGCACGGCTATACTAAAACTTACATATTAGGATCGCGCCGTCGAGCCAATTAGACTTGGCATCTGCGACGACGTGGCTCATCGTTTGTACTACAAGACGATCTCAGCACTGATTTTCTTGTCACAAAAATCACTTGCCAGCGATGTATAGTACCTGCCGGCGTGTAAGTCTGCGATGATTACTGTACGTAAATTCAACTCACGATGGACTCAAACGGATCAAAAAGTAGTCCCAGCGGTTTGTTCATTCCCCATCCAAGGAG
>JBBPMC010000417.1:0-23388 GCA_038090115.1 Strobilomyces echinocephalus | reverse complement strand
CTCGCGTGTTGCCCCATTGCGTCGCTCGCTGGATGCCTCATTTCGAGCTCGGGCGCTCTACGCTCGCCTGTCGCGCTCTTTGAGCCCAGACACTCCCCTGTCGCTCCCACCACGTCTGTTCAAGTCATTGCCCTCACTGCGTCTTCTTTGGCGCGGACGCTTGCAGGTTACCATTATCCTGTCTTTTCGGGTGCGAACGTTCGCCCATGGCCCTCGTCGCCTCTTTTCGGGCTCGGATGCTTGCCTGCCACGTCTTTTTCGAGCGCGGACGCTCCCCCGTCGCTCCCAGAGAGTCTTTTCGGGCTTGGATGCTCGCAGGTCACCCCCACACCGTCTTTTCGAGCGCGGGAGCTCGCCCACGACCCTCAGCACCCCTTTTCGAACTCGGTCGCTCGCTCGTCCCTCCCACAACGTCTATTTTAGTGCGAGCGCTCTCCTGTCGCGTCAATTCAAGCCCGGATATTCGTCCGTCGACCTGCCATGCCTGCTCGAGTGCGAGCACTTGCTCATTGTCCCGCAGTGTTCATTCCATCCTTACTTATGCTCCTGTATTGTACATAGTTTTCCCTATCGTTCGCCAGCACACACAATGCTCGAAAACGACCGTTCGCATGCGCGGCTTGCGCCACCAGACGATTTTTTCGACCTTAGCAAAAATTTGGCAGTGCCACCGTATCAGGTGACCGGAAGGTCGCATTGGTCGCGCGGCCGGCACCGGCCGTGCGGAGTTCAAAGATAGGTCGCTCGGTCCTCATTGACGCTGCTTAGTGAGATGGCAAATTAGGGGCCTTCCTCAGTTTTGCCCTTGTGTCGTTGTCGTTCAGGTCTGATTGTGAGCGCCATCTTGCTAGCCATAAAAAAAATGTAGAATTAAATGCGCCAATGTAGCCAGTTTGCACCTGCACCTCCCAATTGTGCTCTCAGGCGTTATCGGAGTTTGATCATTCTGGTGATGCGTATGACATCATAATCAGTACGTATATTAGAGAGCAGCACATCCGACGAACTAAAATCTCTAGAACCACCAATCTCATCACATATTACCGTAACTCAATTCAAGAAATCGAACACCACAATGCACGCCATCTTCAATATTAGTACTCTCACGCAAGTTCAATGTGTCATCCAAATCATACTAATGATGTTCCGCTGCCTCACCATATCCTTCAAATCAGAGAGGCAGCATTTCGGTCCAGGGATTCATATGAAGGTATGTTCTCGAATGTTTTCCGTTGACCTACTTATGCTGGAATTCTTACTCTAGCGCAGAGAGGCTCAATTTGCCATCGCTGCAAAACTCCCTCCAGAACTCATCATCATGATCCTTAGTAAAATCCCTCGGCTCCCCCTGCCTCGATTAGACTTGTTCTCTCCCAATAGTCTCACCCCTTCCCCCTGCTGGTCACACACCTCTGATATTGCTCTCATTTCGGCCCCCCTTGTTTGCAAGTCCTGGTGTGGCCCAGCTACAGCAGTCTTGTATGAACAAATTCATGTGGAGACACCGGAGCAGTGTGAAATTTTGTATCGCACCATTTGGTCCAATCCCTCGGTTGGTTCGTGTACCAAAGCACTCTACTTGTCGCAGCGCCGAAGAAATTACCCAAGAACCATTAATGGCAGCACAGTCCGGGATCATATTGATTTCATGGCCAACTTGAAGGCAAGCACTTGATCCTAGTTATGTCACTGTGCCGTACATTGATCTTTCTCGGTCCCATACAAGCACGCCCTGCGGTCCATTCGTGTCACCAACACGAACTCTACACTCAGCGGTCTTAGACCAGCCCATATCTTCTCTCTCATAGAACTTACTCTCAATGGATTCCGCTTTGATGGCTTACAGCTGAACTCAACGGTGGACTTCATCTGGCCCGAGTTTCCGCAGCTCAAGAAGCTCCGATTAGAAAACTGCATCCTTATGAACGTGGATCTGACCGACATTCTACCACGCTCAAACACAAGGTTGAAATGCCTTGAACTATTTTTCGCGCGTCATCCCTTTCAATCCAACAACTTCGAGTTTCCAGATTTTCTGGCTGACTGTCTCGAAGAACTCTGGATTGAAGATTGCTGGCCGTGGTCATTCGAATCATCCCTGCGATCGTATCAATCACTACGGACTATTCACGTCGATTGGGACGTTTTCACCAAGGTAGCACCGTTCCTTCCTATCGGTGTGCGGACAGTGTCTGTTACTGTGCCTATCTTTGTGGCAAACAGTGTTCCAGACTATGCAACCTTCGAGGCAACCATTCGGTCAATAGCGAAGGAAGTCCCTTCGCTAGAGACGGTCGTGGTTTTGGGGGTTAGCGAGTATCCATTGCTACAGGACGAATTGGGTCTGAGGCAGAGTTTAAACCTTGAGGGTGTTAGACTGCATGTGGAAAAAATCGAATGTTGACCTGGAAGCTGGCACTACACTATAGCCGAGGTTGTACATTTTGTTACAGTTGATTCTCCCTGTCAAGCAACTGAAATGGTGATATTTTTTTGGTTACATACTCGACGAGTCCTTCGTAGGGTCACTACATTGGCTTTGCAAACCAACCACACACACAGAAACCACAACACAACAGGGAAAAACTTCGAGCGTCGAGCTTGTCGTTCACCTTAGCATTCTGACGTTCTCGTCACTGTCCCGCCCTCACGTGTCGTCGCGCAGACATGCCGCCTTCATCCGACGATGACGACGCGACACGGTGACACGACGGCAGCATGCCTCGATGGCACCCGTGCCATCACCGCACCCACACTCTTGTTACCACATTGCCACCCTCGCCATTAGATGACCGCTCCGCTTCCTTCGTCCGCATTCTCAACCTCTCTTGGAGAGCACGACACGGAGTAGTCAGACCCTGGAAAAACTTGTCTGCGTAGCACAGGCTACTTCTGTACAGACGAAATGCGTGCCATCCCGACATATGAGCGTTGAATGTTGAATGTTGAACGGTTGAACGGTTGAACGTTTTCAAGTCGAGCTTTAAAGCTTCCGAGAGTCGATGGTAACGTCCGAAACCTGTGATGCAGCAATACCGTGCAAGAGTTCTCACAGGCTCCGCGACGTCCAGCGAGGATCTGTGCAGTGTTTGTGAGGAGGGATAGAGAAAATGTGGGGTGCTCACCGTTGCGTTTGCAGTCGGCGCAGAGCTTGTTGTCGGGCCGCTTGACGAGCTCGCGGAGGATCTAAGTCTCGTTGCGCTGGAGGCCAACGCGCATTGTGTAACCAAGTCTCGTGCTACACTTTGGCAATGCCTGCGGGAGGGAACAAAAACGACCCCAGAATCACCTGTGTGTATAGCTGTATAAACAGGTTTCGCAAGGGCCTTGAAAAGGGGACCTGAGAGCGATATGGCGTATGGCTGAATGGAGCACGTCAGCGATTGTTCTCGATCCCTGGGCAAGAAGTTATGGAGTCCCGTCGACTCAACGCCGAGCCACGACGCTAGGTCCGTGGGGTCAAGAAGCGACCTCGTGAGACCGGCTTGGGAAATGTTCCATTGCATGTTTTGTGAGAGCGATAGCAAGTTCGTAAGAAGCATCCATTTGGTCTGTGCCAGATACAAAACGCATCTCTGATATCGTTTTTGTCGCGGCATTGTTGTTTGGGACAATGACAAGGGCCCAGGAACGTGCAGTGGAATGGATCAGTGTTTTCCTACATCTCGCTGAGGTCATCCACTAGAAAATATGAATCGTTTCGTACCAAACAGCTATGTATGCCAAAAGAGACTTTCCACAACTCGAGGGCGCAGCAACAAGTATATTCAGCCTCGTGTTCATGATACTCCACAATACGTGAGTCTGGATAGCGTTGAATTCACGAAGGTGGGGGAGAACGTTCTCCAGCGCAGGAAGGGGTATCGAAGAAATGGGGAGGTATCCTACATCCAACCGTTGCAAGTGTGAATGGCAAGCAGCGGGTATGGATATATCGTCTAGTTTTATGGGCAGTTCATTATCTGCACCTATCCACTTGTCCGAGACGAGCAGAATCGTGACCGATGGCAGCAAGGCGTCTGCAGGCATCGAGATTACGAACTCTACATCCAGAGATTCTGTTGATTCCCGAAGCAAGATCTACGCCAATTGAAGTATTGTCTTCCCATCGTGGTCTTCTACCCACATACCAGAATGGCTCGGTAGTCCCATGCACTTTGTGGCTCCAATCAAAGGCACGGGTTACTGTGACGACGACCTTCAATATGTCAGGTGCAAGTGGACGTAAGGAATATTCCAGATCGAGAGAGGGGAACTGTCTGGCCGCGGTGAGCAGTGCTTGGCCTTGGTATTCATTGAGCCTGATAAAATTTCCTAGCTCTGCGGCCGTCATGGCTGCAAGCTCCGAAGGATGGTATCCTGTAGGTGACTTGTCCAGGCCGTATAGGATCTCCGGTGGTGGATTTGTTTGGCTTGTACATCGTGCTGGACGACATCGGACGACCTGGCCTGGCGGTAGCCTCATTGCAGGATCTGAAATTGTTTGGTACACATTATTAAAATCACGACAGTAAAATCCGGGACAGGCTAGTCCTCTATGATGGCCTCACTGAAGTACTCGCCACTCTTCCTATTAAGAAAATCAGAACAGTTAGAGAACGGGTCGACTAGGGCGCATTCACATTGTGATATTTGTTTGGCACGTTCGGTAACCTTGTGGAAATTATGAGGGTATGCACGACGTTTGGTGGCTGGACCCATTAAAGGACCCACAGGGTCATCTACAGGCACAGCTTGAGAACTACCAGCACTTGAGGGGCCGGGGTAACAGTCGAAGGCGTAGAGAGTTCATGAAGTTGATTGGTAGCGCGTTCTTGTTGGTGGCGAACACCGCGCAAGCTCGCTGGATCTGAGGGTCGGAAAAAACGGTTACGCTGATGATATCCGTCCATAACGCCAACAGCGGCGACAGCATTGCTAAGGCGTTCCTGAGCGTTCGAAGCTGTACCTATTGATCCATCGATCATCATGCTTGAGACGAGTTCAAGTTACCTATAGTATAAGCAGCTGCAGGCGTAGCTCAGGACACGGGCAACAGCCTGAGGCGTGGAGGGTTCGTGCAGCTGATTGTTGGAGCACTGTTGCTCGTGACGAATGTCGCGCAAGCTCGATGGATCTTGGAGTCGGGAAAAGCGATTACGCTGATGACACTCGTCCACAATGTCGACAGCGGCATCACTGAGGCGTTTGGACGTCGGGTCTGGAGCAGTGGAATGTTTATAGAGGCCGTAGTATTGACAGACAGTGAACTGTCTAGACTACAAGCACGAACAAATATTGCGGTACGCGATTTCTATGTACTTGAAGGAGGAGAGCAAGTTGCGCCCTTCTTCGTTGGACGTGCAACGACCCGGACGGCGAACACTGCTTGGCCCCGAGGACATCAAGTAACTCCGGTGTAGTTCTCTCCGAAATACCTGCCATCTTTATCAGATTCTCACTCTGGACTCGGCGGTGGCTTCGGATTCTGCCCAGAACTCGAGTCTCGAGCATCTTTTTCAACTCAAGGCTAAGCTGTGCCCCATCGAGAAGCGCACGATGACGAACTCCCGAGTAATCAATCTTTTTGCTGGATTCCATTCCATGGGGAGCTTGCCGTATGTCGTCGATTCTCGAGGGACATCGTTCGCATAAACTCTCGCATGCACGTTCAAAGTCCCTGGAATCCATCCTCCCCTTCATAGGAATAACGGTACTGGGCTACGGCATGGTCTATTTGGAACTGGTTAGACCCGCGGCATTTAATGACTTCTGTCAGTCGTCCCGGGGTGGATGTGTGTCTTATCGCAAGGGCCCGACCGCTCTGGAGGAATGCTGGCTGGCGCTGTTGAATACTCATTCAAGTTTCAAAGATCTGACTGGGACGAACTGTCAGTTTCAGTAGCACCTCCCGGCCTTTCAATATCAACCTAGAAGAAGCGCGCCTCGACATTCCGCGGCGGCGAGACCTTGGAAGCTGTTCAATAAGTGACCCGACGGTTGCCTGAGTTGAGTACTCAGGTTTCTATCCGGAGATCTCTCCGTCTGCGGAGTTCCCATGTCACCGCAATATAACTGGGTCGAGTCGAGAATTCTTACCAGCCTCCTTCCCGCGATCTGAAACTCGTGATAGAATGTCATATGACTTTTGAACCGCCCTAGCTTGTCGTTTAATTGAGGGGAAAGAAGATGCATCGATATCAATACCTGACGAGAATCATGATCCGGGCATCACGGCTGCGATTATCTGACATACGTGATTCGAAAAGTCGTTTCACACTAATATCTAGGGCGAAGGTATATAAACCCTTGTCTTTTCATGCTCTCAGCAGTCCGGGAGACCTTACCGCCATGGCTGAAGAAGTATACGACGCAATCATCATCGGCGCTGGGTTTAGCGGTATTTACCAGCTCATCCACTTGCGCAAGCTCGGCATGAAATGCACGATTCTCGAGACTGCATCTGATCTAGGCGGAACCTGGTATTGGAACAGATACCCAGGCGCCCGCGTTGATAGCGACGTGCCTTCCTACGAGCTTTCCCTTCCAGAGCTTTGGAAGGGGTGGTCGTGGACCCAGAAATTCCCTGGATGGGAAGAACTGCAAAGGTATGCTGGGCCGCTCGTCGTGGTCGTGCACTGAACAATTCGCTTTACAGCTACTTTGCGTATGTCGGTGACAAGATGGACCTCCGCAAAGATTGCCGCTTCGATACGACCGTCAAGAGCGCCCGCTGGGACGACCAACTGCACGTTTGGCACGTCACGGGTGAAGGAAAGGACGGTGTCTACAAGGCAGAAGCTCGTTATTTGATGTCCTGCGTGGTCAGTATCTCAGAGTAGCATTCGCTCCTTGATCAACAGCGGATTCGGAACAGGGATTTGCCTCCAAACCGTACACTCCGGAGTATCGGGGCTTGGAAACATTCAAAGGATTGACCATTCACACAGCGCGGTGGCCAGTAGGCTGTGAGACTGCCGGAAAGAGGATCGGCGTCATAGGCACCGGCGCCAGCGGCGTGCAAGTCATTCAAACGCTCGCACCAGAGGTACGTCTGACTTCTCCTTCACGGTCTCCGAACTGACGTTCCTCAATGGAGTAGGCAAACCACCTCACCGTTTTCCAACGTACCCCGAACACGGCCTTGCCGATGAGGCCGTACGCCACCAACAAGCAGATCCAGGACCACTACAGACCGGTGTACGAGCAGCTCTTCGAAAAACGAACCAGCACGTTCTCTGGGTTAGCATACGATCTCGTCTACCGACCGATGATGAAAGACACTCCGGAACAGAGACAAGCGGTTTTCGAAGAACTATGGGACCTAGGCGGCTTCCAATTCTGGCGTGAGTGCGTTAATCGAACTTCGGAGTTCTCTACTGACTGACAGCCCGTGCGCAGTTGCCAACTACCTTGACGTGTTCTTTGACCAGTCATGCAACGATGAGGCATACGCATTTTGGAGAAAGAAGGTCGGCGAACGGATCAAGGATCCTGTGAAGCGCGAGCTCCTTGCGCCAGAGGTTCAGCCGTATCCGATCGGATGCAAGAATCCATCCCTCGAGGAGAACTTTTACGAAATATGCAACCGTGACAACGTCGAGATCGTCGACGTCAAAGCGACGCCTATCGTGGAGGTCACACAGACCGGTGTCAAGACGTCCGAGAAAGAGATAGACCTGGACATTCTTGTCTTCGCCACCGGTGCGTCGAATTTTTCGAACGCCACGAGAATCGAGTATGAATGGTTCGATGCAGGATGGGACTCCCACACTGGAAGCATTCTGGACATCGACATTCGTGGCTTGGACGGCGAGGCGCTCAAAGATCATTGGAAAGGGAGCCACGGCGTCTTGACCTAGTGAGCCTCTTTCCTTAAAATGAGACGCGCGAGCTCAACCCAACTGCGCGCGGACAGCCTCGGCATCATGGCGGACAACTTTCCCAACTTCTTCGTCCTCTACGGCCCTCAGGCGCCGACGGCTCTGTCCAACGGACCGTCGTGCATCGAGGTGCAGGGCGCGTGGGTCGTTAGGACCATTGACTGGCTCCGCCAGCGGAGCATCACCAAGTTCAGCCCAACTGCGCAGGCCGTGCGGGCGTTCAAGGACCACGTCGAGGAATTGTCCAAGGCTACGTTGTTGCCCAAGGTCGCCAGTTACTGGATGGGTGCCAACATCCCCGGGAAGCGCGTCGAAGCGTACAACTACTCTGCCGGTCTCAAAAGTTATAAGGAGGAGCTTGCAAAAGAGGAAACCCGTGGATACCCAAGCTTTCTGAGAGATGCGCTCCGGCAGGGCAAGGTGGCATGAGCATCTAAGTCACAACGTGTAAGATTAAAGGTAGTCGGTTCTTGAAGCAGTTGCGTGCATGCTTGGATTCTGCAAGTCGAACAAGCGAAGTTCAACATGTCGGACTCGGAGGTCCGCGTCAGGGCCGATCAAACGCGCAATCCTACTCTCGACGCTTGAGACGAAAGTAATCTTACCGACTACCAAGTTCAAGCGTGCCGCCGGCAGCCCATCTGAACCTGGTGATTAAACCAGCTCAAGCATCAAGTCCTTTCATATATGCAGTGTACGCTTCGCCAGCGCAGGGTCCGGTCACTCGCCCGGCACTCTGCTGGAGACATCCCTACAAGAAATACTTCACAACTTAGCAGCTTGCAGCACGTATGGCGACGTGTTCTTCGACTTTACTCTGTCTAGGTCCTGAAGCGTGACGGGCTTGCATTCGAATCCATGGTTGTATCCCAGTCTGCATCAAACGGCGGGACGGGAGATCAGTAGCCACGATGATAAGAACGAAACATCGGCAACATACCTCGTTCGCCCGTCGACCCCGCCAGGTTTGAAAAATTCAGGACGACGCAGAAGGCTGACGACCACTGCGCCACCGATACCGATGTTGTGCACGAGCCCGTATTTACCACGTTTGTCGGAGGTGTTGAAAAGTCCCCGTGCCTGCATTGGACCAGCCCCTATACACATAATTAGTACCGAGGTTGCAGGTGGACACGACAATAGATCGACCTACAATTACGGAGTTGCACTATATGCGGTGATTGAAAGAGGTTACGCCATATTCCGGAGAAGAGAAGACATACTGGTGACATAAAAATGCATTCCCAAACCCGTAGCACCGAGGGGGTGCCCTTTGGCTTCAAGCCCACCACTGGGGTTCACAACGTACTTTCCACCATACTGTGTGTGGATGAATACATTCAAGACGCTTGGAAAGATGGCATAACAAAACTGACCGTGTTGTCGCCTGTCTCTACCAACTTGTGTGCTCCGTCAACGGCACAAAGGCCGAGTGCCGGGTACGTAATGAGCTGAGAAGCAGGGTGATCAAAACAGTCGAGAATTTGAGCAAATTACACATACCTCATTGGTAGCGAAACAGTCATGGAGTTCCACCACACCAACCTCGTCTCGCCCTTGCCCGGGTGCAAAACCGGCCTGTGCGAAAACCTTATCGGCACACCGTTTTGTCATACCATAACCGACTACTTCCATTGCACTCCCGGATTCGAAAGCAGCAGGGTGGTCCGTCTCGAGGGCCTGTGCAATAATCTCGATTGCCTGGTTTTCCAGTTTATGGGCATGCACGAAATCCTCTGACGCGACGATGCAGCAAGCTGCGCCGTCCTACAGGCACTCAATGGTAGCTAGGCGCGACAATGTTGAAACGTACCGAAGTTGGACTGCACATGAACTTGGTCAGCTGGTTGTTGATCCTTGGTGAATTCAGAACTTGTTCTTCGGTCCACCCGTTACGGAACTGTGAGTACGGATTGTTGACTGAATGCTTGTGGTTCTTCGCAGCTGTCGTGGCATCGCTCTTCAGTGAATTGGATTGGCATGGACCGCCAAGCACCTGTAGCATTGCGTCCGGCACAAGCAGAACATACCTATCTTGACAAAATGAGTGATATCGGCACCATACTTCTCGCAGTATTCTTGACCCGCATTAGCGAACATCCTCGGCGCGCCTGGTCCATAGTTCGTTCCCATCTTCATATTCGTCTCCAATTCTCGGGTTTTAGCACCGAAGAGTATGGTCGGAGATGGACGATCAGGGAAATTAGATCCCAGACTTCCTGGAGCCATACGTTCGAACCCAAGAGCAAGAGCACACTCCGCAAGAGAGGACTTGACAGTATTGTTGGCATTGAAGAGTGCTGTGCTTCCAGTAGAACAGTTATTGTTGACATTTGTAATCGGGATTCCAGTCATGCCAAGGTTGTAGAGAGCGCGCTAACGGGACGGGAACTCGTCCAAACGGTACAGAGCGCTATAAGATGGCTTACTTGTCCGCACGTCGAGTCACCATAGCAGTATCCAACATAGGCGGTTTCAATCTCATCGTACGTAATACCTTGAAAGTATGAGTTGCTCCCGTTCAAATAAATGAAGGTAAATGAACCTCACCGGCATCCAGCAATGCCTTCGTTGCGGCTTCTAGGCCCATCTGATGAGAGATTCAATCAGTCTTGTTGAACGCAAACGAGGTACATAGTGAGGAGCTTACATCTTCTGTCGCTCTCAGACCTCTCGGCTTCGGAGTTCATGGTAGGTCCAACAACCATAGCAGTGAGCTGGGCATGCACGGTCGATACAACGGATGTCAACATGTAAGTACCTTGATGAAGGCGGTGCATCCGCATCCTATTATGAATGTTCTTCTGAGCTTATTGTGCGCCATCTTCGACAGTCACAACTGCCAGCGACTCGGATAGGTGCTTCTGAACGCGTCGGTTACTTACTGTATTGCCTGTTTCGCCGGTGAACCGTCGTTTTCCGAATATGGAAATGAACGTCCCTCTCCCGGGCCACTGCGTGCTCTTACTATCGATTGGATATCTCTTGCAAGCCACGAATGAACCTCATTGGGACCCCAGTTTCTAAGTGAAAAATTGGCAATGGTACAAGTCTCAAACAGTGCCAGACTAAGTAAACAAACGAAGTAGCGGCGCCAGCGAGTCATGGTCAAATGATTGAATGATCCGAGGGCCCATGACAACTACGAGCAACATGCTCACAGCTAGCCGGCCCCTTTGAAGCTTCCATAGCTCGGGACACCCTGCAAATTTTCAGTCCCGAAGACGGACCCTTTGTCACCTCGAATGGTGACGGTAAGAATCCGAGCCACTGCCGTGATGCCGGGAAGATCGCTCACTAGTGGCAGCAGTTATCCATTAGAGAAAGGAAAACGCCTGGTGGGTGACAACACATTCGGTGCCTCGCACGGCACGGCACAACTTGGCGAGACCTGTCTCGAGCAGGTCTTTTTCACCTCGACATTTACCGGGCCGTCCACACTCAGACCAAGCGGGCGACGACTTCAACTGAAGCGTCCTAGCTGGAAGAATACTAACCTTTGAGTCAATAGGCTCTAGTATTCCGATTCGGGAGTCCTCATCGCCCACAATATAGTCGGCGGCGTGCGATCTGGGAAGTGGATAAAGTAACCTGGTGTTACCTGGACCATTTAAGGGGCGCGCAGCGCAGTAATAATCAGGCCACGCTATCTGGAGGGAGAAGCCAACGTGCCACGCCGACGACTTCATTCAAACATTACCACCACGAACGATTCGTTTGTAACCATGGACAAGGTCCGATTCAAGTTCGATGTCTTCAGCTTCCGCGAACAAATAATCAACCAACCGCCGTACAACCTGGTGCGACATCAGTACTGTCTTATCTAGCCGCAGCTCCAGCTTACCTCCACGTTTACACTATTCCCAATCAGACGGTACTTTGACTTCGTCGACACACCTGGCGGCCACAAGAAATCGATGGAACTTGCATTCGGGTCTGTGAAATGAGAAATTCGAAGAAGTTCTGCAGGTGTAAAATATCGCAGGCGAAGAGGATCTAATATCCGGACGGCATGTTCGTCACCGCTTGCACGTGCATCGAGAAAAACGTTGAAAATATGTGTGGTCTAGGCGACCGAATGAATATGGTTCGTCAGGACCAGTGGGTCAAGACATACATCAAGGTTTTCGTTCATCTGGAGAATCGAACCAGCGCGTTCGACGAGCCGTGTGTACCCTGCAGGATACAGCTATGTGAGCGAGTACTTCACGAGATGTAAAGGCTATTCGCCTACCTCTGGTGAAGCAACAAGTCCTCGTACTAGATGGCAATACGATATCAAACAAGCGACCCCACTTGTTCAGGACACGATCAGGAAGTTTAAACTGGGCAAACGTCGCCTCATCCATCGTCATGTCTATATACTTCCTCAAATTTGATGAAGCTGTGATCGCCGTTTGTTGAGTCCCGCTTTGAGGATCGCGCAGCGCGGGGATATGTTCAAGTACATGATCTGACTGGTTCGAATCAAGGCCGACAAATGTGAGTGAAGAGAGCTTCGCGAGGAGATAGTAGCGTAATCGCGAGTTTGGGATACCAAACTGCAACGGATTCAGAGCAAACTCTGCTGTAACGTATCCGAGTCTTTGAAGGGTAGAAACGAGATGACGTCGCGTAGTCGAATCCTTGTTAACAAGTTCAGGAAGAATAGCTATGCGTCTGCCTTATCACGCACTTGGAACCCTGCTACATTCTCTATAAGCAAGTGACGTGGATGCGTGCCGCGTGCGCATAGTTCAGGTAGAACATTCTCTATGAGGTGCAAAAACGACTGTGCGCGTGGATCATCAGCCCCTTTGGCTAATGGGTTGAGAATAGTGTATGGCTGGCACGACGGTGATAGAAGCCACAGATCTGCATTCAGTCGAGAGAGGTGCGAAGCAGTGAGCGTTGCAATATCTGTCTATTGCCGGGTATGTATCAGGCCAGGCCAGGCGTCGGCTCGTTCGACCGGGTAGACACTGACTCTGTGAACGATGTCCGCCCCAAAATTTTCAGCGTACACTCGGCACGCGGTCTGGTCCCAGTCGTAAGCGGCGACTACATTGACGGTGGTTACGCCCGGGATAAGGCCGTTGCGGCAACGGAGGGCGAGATGGAGACCTCCTGAGAAGACGGATGAAGCCAACCGAGGAAAATATATTTCCGAACAGACCTATTCCGCTGTAGAATTCGATCGCACGCACCGTTCTCTGCGAATCTGGCATAGTAGCTGTCCAACGTCGATGCGGCAAATCTTGGACAGCGACAAGCTAATCAGCATTACGTCAGCTAATTGCACCTCGCCTCATTTCCCGTCCGTTCGAGTCGCTGTTACGGTCAACTGGTTTTCTCCCCTCCTCTTCCTCCATCGTCGACCCAAGGATCGTCGCGAACAGCACGCTCTACAGCCAGACTCAGCGACGGCATCATCAGCCAGCCCGGCGCACTTGCTCATGGATCCGCATGGGTATTCGGATCCTCTCATCTCGAACGAGGAACAAAAACCACCTCTATTCTTGTCTCATCCAGGTGTGATCACACCGACAAAACCAAGCGCTATGAACATGCTGGCAAACATGGTTGAGTGTTCGTCTCCTTCAAATGTCTGTACACAAGCCCCTGGGAGTAGAGACAGTGACGGCCTCCGCCCGCCCGGCAATGTTACGAGGTTCGCCGATCTATCTATCCTTCTCTGCATAGAGATATACATTCTAATCTTGTCTGATCGCGATAGTGAGGTATTGTCCGCGAGGGCCCATGCACCGGGAGCGTTCCAAAAGAATTACTTCCCAACGCCCCAAAGGTATGCATCCCATTCGCTCGGTGCACTATTTAGACATTTTCCCTCTTTCCCAACGCTTCCGAAGCCTCATATTTTCATTGGTCTGCTCTCTTGCACATGTTTGACACGAGGACATTGCAGCCCGTCATCTTATCTGCTTACGAGAACCCCTATGTCAGCATCAAAGTAGGTCACCAACTGTGTCGGGACTTCGTATCATTGATAACCAGAAAGCGCTAGCTTCCGGTCCGATCCAGAGTCGACCATTCTGCCGACTGAATTCCGATCTAGAGCGTGTGTATGCTAGATTGCCTATATCATACCTACTTCACATGGACCGGTGTAGGTCACCCTCCCCACCGCTATTTCGGCCACATCCGATTCCAACACCAGAACCAAGGTATGCATGGTCGCTCATATTGTAGTATGTCTCTCACTCGTACATAGCCCACTGGTATCTCGATCTCGCAATAATAGCCAACATTTTTTATCTCAGAGGGCTCGCACCAACAGTCATGACGAGTGGGTCAAAGTTTTGTAGATCAATTAATATACACCTTACGCTGGTTGTAGTATTGACCGAGCGATCCGAGACAAGAGAGTTGACTCACGATCTCGGTATGTGAACGCATCTGCTTCGGTGAACAGCATGTATTTAGTACTTCCAGCGCGTCGACTCCCCCGCGTACCCCGTCACGGCAAACGTCAACGCGTCCGGTAACACCTGTGTTGCAATCTCGGCCGACCACACCTCTGCAGCGGAGACCGACAGAAAGTCTGTCTCCTGCGTCGTCCCGTCCTGGCGACTTGCGTTCCGATAGTCCAGTGTCTCGGAAAGTAAAAGACGATCCCGGGGCTGACATTTTCCAAATCCGGGCCGAGGCGGTTGGAAACGATCTCACATTCGCTCGAGCAGACGAATCACACCGGCCTGAAAAACGGGCAAGACGCTTGGCACCTTCAAGCGGTGCTGGCGCTGGCAGTATGTCTCTCACTTCCGGTCCAGGATGCCCGGACGAATCTTTGTTATGGTCATCAGCGAACGTCGGTGTCATCGAGAGTTCTGTCAAGGGGAAACGGACTGCATTATTCCAGGAGACATCGGAAGAGAGTTTTGAAGAGAGTCTTATGGCTGGTGGGTATGGGCATTATGTGAGTTGACCTTTTTCCAGTCTCGCTTGGCGTGGGGTTTCCCGAGGCTGGTCCTCTTATCTGACGTGACTCTCTTTTCGATCGTGTCCAGCGATCTGATAGACCGTGGAAACTCGATGAAGATGCCGAAATGCCGAAACAAGTTGGCGGCGATGCAGTGGGAGAAGAGGAACTTGCTTTGGTATTGACTGAAGAGGAGAAGCGGAAGAAGACCAGGCTTGCTGCGTTTCTTGATCCGCCGCGGCCTGCATTCCCCACTTCTCAGTTGTTCCCCGTTGAAATCGAAGGCTGTGGCAGGGTGCTCATGAAAGTCGAATCTTCGGAGCCGCAGACCCCGCCTAAATCCCCTTCAAAAACGAAACGGACTCGCAAACGAAAGAAGACGTCGGCGGACATGAAACATGACGCGGACAAGGACAGCAGTGCGGCTGCGGAAGATGGTGCAATCGATGGACCGAACTGGCCGGACACGGAGTTTCCATGGCGGTCCCGTTCAGTGGCGTTGGATGGTCGTTCGACCTCAGAACAGGAAGAACGACTTCGGGGTATTGAAAGTTTCCTCGACAGGGACTCTGACGAGGACGGTGTAGAAGAAGGACGCTCATCATCGAGTCGGCATAGCTTTGACGAAGTGCCTTCGCGAAGCTCTCGACCTGGTCGAGGCAAGACGTATCCGCTCCTCTCCCCTTCCAAGGACCGCCGACGTGCAACGCCGACACTTTCTGTCATCCCTAGCGACCCAGCGGATGCCAGAACTGCATTACTTTCCAAGAAGTCCATGCGAACCGTCCAGCTGCGTCTTCTGCGTCGTCGAAACACCGACCATGGTGCGGACAGCGATGACGGTCAAACTTTATGCATCTGTCAGGGACGGGACGACGGGCGCCCACTGGTGCAGTGTGACGCCTGTCAGACATGGTATCATCTAGAGTGCATTGGGATTCAGAGCCCGTCAGAGCTAGGGAGGGAGGAAGATCCCTGGTTTTGTGCCAACTGCGCTGAGGTGAAGACGCCACCACCAGTCATTCCGACACTCGTACCAACCGATGACGACGAACATGGTGTCCGCGGGCGCGGTAGCACTGATGTGGTAGGGTACGACCCACCATTCCTTAATGCCGGACTCCATCCATCGCCTGCGACACCATGGACGAGGTCGGTGAGGCCGCCGATGACGCCGCCGCGAACACAATACGTGCCACACACTACGTCAGGTTCTTCATGGGACGAACCGCCGTCTTCGTCGTCCCGTGGAGACCCGCGCACACCCAATACGGCCTCGGGGTTCGGAGATACGGTGCGGGTGTATGGCATGACACCTGGCCGCTCGCTGGAAGGGCAAGTGTCGACTATCACGGACGAGTCGCCTTTTGACCCCACGTCAACGCCCTCACGAGGGATAAGATTTGGACTGCCTTTCACGACGCCAAAGGATGGTAGGTGGGGACCGTCTCCCTGGCAGGTAATCAGGGGTAATGGGCACGACCTATTTCACACGCCCAAACATTCGGGAGAAGATGGTGGTGCACTGGCAGCAACTTGGAAGAAGTATGGACAACCCTTGCTGTATCGCGGTAGGGTCGGGGAGGATTCGGAAGAAGGACCCTTAGGGTTGCACCGGACAACCGGGCCCAATAACGTCACACCTGTCGAAAGGGACGCGTTAAGCGGACTGAAACGCATGCAGGTGTTGGAGTCACCACTGGGAGCAAAGAGGTCGAGACGGACTAACAGTTGACTCTCGAGGCTGGACGCGAAGGAGTAGTTGGCTTCGGAGAACATGTCAGCGGAGTGATAGTAGTACTAGTATCATACGTGTGCCAGCTGGAAGGGAGACGACATCAACGGATTACGTCCAGTTTTCCGTGCACCGCCTCGGGCAGATTCCGGCGAGGCTTAATACGTTGAGTTCAGCAGCAGAAGCATCATGATGGGATATGTAATTCGTCGACACACTGGCACGAGACGGGCGGATGCACTTGGTGAGCATTTGACATGCAGGTCCATCACGTTTGGGAGGCATGGTCACACGCGGGTGAATGTTTTGTTTGACACTGGTGAAGCTTAGCCAACGAGTCGGGTTAAACGTACAAGCGTTGACAAGGTGACAGGAGATGACGGTTATTCGGACTTGGCGCACGCGAGCTCAGCTGCAAGCCCCGAGTAGCTCCCGTTCCAGCTGGGAGGAAAGGACGCAGCCCGATCGCGTGAACCGGTCACCGTTGCGGGAGACGTGCCGGCAATGAGCAACGACGAGAAGAGAATGTTCTCAGGCGCTGCTGAAACAGCCCGCGCGCTGAATTCGGAATACACGAGGAACCCGTCCAGGGACGGCGGGCGGCGGGTGATGACGGTACCATAAAAGGCAAGGGTTGCAGACGGGATCATCCATTACTACGCCAGCGCGCTCCGCGGAAGTGAGCCCCCGGGTATGCCGCTGAAATATGGGCGAAAAGCCCACCCCACCGAGGACGGGCGCGGGACGAACTTGTTTGGAAGCAGAAGCGCAGTACGGTGGTGTGGCGGGACGTTGGAAGAGGCTATAGTACGTTCGACGAAGGTGGGTGGGTGGAGGTGGAGTTACGTAAATGAGTACGCGCGCGTCGAGAGTTTATTTTTTTTCCCATGAGTGTTGATATAACTTGTTGCGACGGAAACACGTCCTCGAAAGCCTCTCCGGCCACCTTCACCAGTTCACCCCCGTCACATGTTCTTGTTTGCCACAACCATCGCAGACCTCGCCACCAGAGCACACGCATCCGTGGCATGGTCCTCCTCTGACGCCCCATCACCGCCACACAGTCAGTCCGTCCTGCTCTGCTCGCTCGTAGGCTCACCTGTCACATAGATTCTTCACGACCCACACGCTCACAGCGTGCACGATTTTCACCTTCTACGACCCCTCGGGCCAACGAGCATCTCGCTGTCCTCCTTCCCAAGAACCTCTGGAAGGTGAGCGCGTCTGACGTTTCGACTCCATACCACAGCATCTCATTTCCGTTAGCCCGACACTCTCGCTTCTGCTTGCGACAACTTCCACTGTCGCGTCAAGTTTACCGTTCTTGAGCGCCGCCATGTTCGTATCTTCAAATCCGCTGTCTTGCTCGCGTAGAGCTCATCTGCCCCACAGCACTGCAGAAAGTGCGGCGGTATATTTTGCCACCACTGCACTTCTCGGCTCACTCACCTCTTGGACGTATCCAACCTTGATTTCCTCCATCCCCCCCGCCACATCGCCATCTCTACTTATGACAGTCCCGCGTCGCCAGTCAGCTTGGAAAAGGTTTGCGACGAGTGTTGGGACCAGATTCATGGTTCTCCGCGCACCCCTGACACGCGACCGTCGACCCCGATGCTGGTCGCATCAACATCTTCTACCGCCACCCCATCACCGACTTCCTCCATTTGTGCATCTCCTGTCGAACAGCCGACCTTTATGGCAAGGCATATCCGTGTTAAGCGGAGCTTGTCCCAACTCAGCACAATGCGATTTCCTTATCCTTCGATCTCCGTTGCCGTCTCCTCTGATCTGGAATCTTGCGGGCCTTCCTTTGGCGAGTTAGACGCCTATCCATTACGTCGCTCGAGCATCATCTGCAAAGCGACCGGCGGCGGTCGCTGGGAACCAAAGAACTCTCCCCCAAGAATCGGCATCCGCATACCTGGCTGTAAAGCTCCATACGAAATTGAAATGGAGCGCGAAGACGCCGAGGAACGTCGACGCCGTATGAATCCGATCGTTAGAGACGGAGGTCAGTCATCCCCTTCGTCACGTGGACTTCCTCTCATCTTTTTCTGCAGAGTTTCAGTACCGATTTCGTCAGGAACGGAATCCCCCCGCAAGTCTCTGTCGAAGCCCTTGCCGCTTGTCTACTTTCTAGCCAATGGTTGGCTTGCTTTCTTATACTTTATTGATTTTGTTGTATTCCCAGTCCTGTGCATACCCCGTCTTGCTTGTTTTCCCAGTCGCCCTGTTTGCGACCCCATCTCATACCCAACATGCCCCCCCCTTCCTATGCGACACCCTATGCCCTGCCATGACCCGTATCCTACTTAGTGTTTGTGACAATATCGTACTGTGCTTCTAGACCTCTTGCGCATCTCACCTACATCTACGTTACCTACTTACCTGCGCTTCCCTATATGAGAGCTTGCAAGTTTATTGTTCACCAAGCGTCGGGAGAGTAACAGGGGATCATGTCCCCTTTTGGGTCACGCCGGATGATCCAGGAGGGTCGCACAACTCAATCGACTTTGGCCATGACATCGCTGGAAATAGCGGAAGAAATACGATCTATGTTCCCTGGAACAGAGGAACTCATCGTTCAGTACATCTCTGGCTACCTCGTCGACGATGCTGGCGAAGAGGAAGACGTCCTCCAGGTAGCCAATGACCTCCTCAGCTCTCTCGGACGAGATCGTCCAGACGATGTGCAAAAGCTGATGGCCCGACTCCGAGACTTGCTCGGCGAGCAGCTTGAAGCGCGCGCGCTGAACAGCGGACGTCCAAAGTTGATGAAGCTGGACAAGGTCGTCGATCTGAGCAAGGTCGGCGCGATGTCGAGCACCATCGGACTTGGGGAGGGCGTCGACCTTGAGAGCATCAACAAGGGAAAGTGAGTGCAGCGTTTTTTTTAATTCACGGGTTCGCTCTTGTGTGCGCACGCGGGGACGGAGGAGTGAAGTGTGTTGCGCACAGGGCATCCCGCGTCGACGTCAAGAAGCTCGAGAAGCAGGAGGCGAAGCTAAAGGTGGGGTGGTTCTTGTTCTGTGAAACGATTAGATGGAAGGCTGACGTGTCCTCCTTTTCATTTTCTTGGCCAGGCCAAGATCGAGAAGCGTGCGCGCAGGGATCTGTACGAGGGGTCCAAGTTACTGGATCAACATCGCAAGCAGGTGAGTTGTGCATCCACTCGTTAATGTCAGTTCGTTCAATCGCATACCAGCAAAACTACGAAGAAATGTTTATGAAGGTGGGTTTCTCCTGTTGTTAGTGTTCATGTCATGTTAACGCATCCCACCCGCCGACGTCAGGTCAATCCTATCGAAGCTGCCGCTGCCGCAAAGAACAAGAGCAAGGATATCCATCTTCCGTCTATCGACGTCAACTTTGCGTCGAATCGTATCTTGTATGCATTTTACTTGTGGCTCTCTCATGTCCTGATGTGCTGTTCCAAGGGCGGGTGCAAGTCTCACACTCGCATACGGTCGCCGTTATGGGTTGATCGGACGAAACGGTCAGTGTCTCCGTCGGTGAATCAAGATCCACATATGACACCGTTGATCAGGTGTCGGAAAGTCGACGCTGCTTCGCCACATCGCCATGCGGGAACTACCTATACCGGCGCACATCACGATCCTCTTCGTGGAACAAGAAGTGGGTTCAGTGCCGTGAGATTCTGCCCTACATGACCTGCATCGCTTCTAGATCGCCGGCGACGATACCACGGCCCTTGACTCGGTGCTGAAAGCCGACGTCTGGAGAGATCATCTACTGAAAGAGGAAGCCCTTTTAAACGCGAAACTTGCCGAGCTCGAAAAGGAAGGAGACGACAAGCGATTCGAAGACGCGAGAGAGGAAGCAGCAACGAGGCTAGCCGACGTACACGCTCGCTTGAGCGACATGGATGCTGAAAGTGGGCCTTCGCGGGCCGCGGCACTTCTAGCTGGTGAGTTGAACGGCAAGACGGTAAACGCTCTGAAGTCATTCGTCATTTTGAACTTCAAGGTCTCGGTTTCTTCGAAGCTGACCAGTCGAAACCGACCAAGTCATTTTCCGGAGGATGGCGGTGCGCATTATCCAGATGCTGTGCGATCATACATTGTGTGCTTAATATCGTTCAGCATGCGTCTGGCGCTCGCCCGAGCGCTCTTCGTCAAGGTATAGGTTCCGGAAGCGTCGTGTCTTATCTGTCACCGACTAACTTGGTCGGTAGCCAGCTTTGTTGTTGCTTGACGAGCCTTCCAACCACATCGATTTGAACGCTCTGGCATGGCTAGAGGACTATCTTCAAACATGGCCTGGGACACTGCTCGTGGTATCACACGACCGTGCATTCCTGTGAGTTGTGGCCCCAGTCCACGTGTGTCAACCGACAGTCCTTGCAGCGATGCTGTTGCGACTGACATCATTCACCAACATTCGGGGCGTTTGGATTATTACAAAGGGTATGTGACAGCTTTTCGCGTGAATCATGTGCGCCCTTGACCCATTTATCCGGTTCAGAAACTTTGCCCAGTTCTACTCTACCAAGTCAGAACGCGACCGGAACATGCGGAAAGAGTATGAGACGCAGATGGAATACCGCAAGCATTTGCAGGCATTTATCGATAGGTGGAGATACAACGCTAACCGAGGTAGGCAGTCGCATTCGTTGCTACGACGTCGAGTTTCTGATATCATGGCGGAAATTAGCTGCGCAGGCGCAGGCGAGAATTAAAATTTTGGAAAAGGTGGGTTCTTCCAAGCTTCTAGTTGGACCTATATCAACATATGTCAGTTGCCGGATCTTGAACCTCCGGAGGAAGATGAACAGGAGACATTCAGGTTCGTAACATTCGTCCGCCAAGTCTGGCATTCGTGTCCTGACGGATCTGATGCAGATTCCCGGACGCTGATAAAATACCGCCGCCGTTACTCCAGTTATCGGCCGTCAACTTTGGATACAGCGCAGACAAGGTTCTCCTCAAGAATATCGACATTGACGTCGGTCTAGATTCTCGAATTGCCGTGGTTGGTCCCAACGGAGCAGGAAAATCCACCTTGTGAGAATTTAAGATCCTGTTTCGTGTCAAACATGCTGATCAGTGCGTTAGAATCAAGCTACTGACAGGGGAACTGATACCTATGGGCGGGGACCTGAACAAGAATGGCCGTCTACGAATGTAAGGTTCTACATCTCCTTCCAGATTCAAGCTGATTGTCACTCAGAGGATACTTCGCTCAACACCACGTGGACACCCTCGACCCGACCGTGTCGCCCGTTCAGTTCTTAGCTTCCAAGTTCCCTGGCAAGACAGAACAAGAATACAGAGGCCATCTAGGCAATTTCCAGATTAGCGGCATGACAGGGTAAGGATCCTTTATCGGCTTGGTCGTGGGCAATGCAGTGAGCCCTTCTTTTCCGACAGGCTGCAGTTGATCGGTACGTTGTCCGGAGGACAGAAATCCCGTGTGGCGTTCGCGGCGCTTTCATTGATGAACCCGCACATCCTACTGCTCGACGAACCCACTAACCATCTCGATATCGAGGTTGGTCTTCGGTCCTTGCCTGTCCGCCTCGCGCGAGCCCAACACTGATGGGCACTCACAGGGTCTCGACGCACTAATGGCCGCGTTGAATTCGTGGAACGGTGGTGTGATCATCATCTCGCACGATGAGCGGTTTATTACTAAGGTCGCAAGAGAGGTAAACCCGCTTCCGTTGACCCACGAGGAACACGCTGACCGAAGCGACTGACTAGCTCTGGGTGTGTGCGGACGCGACCGTGACCAAGTTCAAGGGCGACGTGCAGGCGTACAAGGTAAGCGAGAATGCCATGCTTTGCAGCTTTGGGTGGTGACCGTCGTTTTTTTTTTTAATTCTCCCTTCCAGAGCCTGATCGTGAGCAACATCAAATTGCGGCCGTGAACGCCAGCGAACCGACTAGAGACGTGTTATCACTCATAATGGGCAATGTGTTGAGGAGCAGACCCCGTGTGCAAATAAACCTGGCTACCAATCCCAGTAGTGTGGTCGTGTTGCGTGCGATGCAGCCTCCGTGAGCATCCTCCCGACAAGCCGTACGAGGTGTGGACTCTTGCGCGTCGTCCCAAGCGTTTTTTCAAAACATTTCATCATAATTTTGGTGCGACAAAAAGCCATGGACGAATACCTGGTATCTTATCTACGTACGCCAAGGCACCTCGACTGGTAAACGTACCAGTGTCGCGCTGCCGCTCGTTTCTCCACGTCTGGCAGAGGCGATAAGCGATCGAAGAGTGCGAGGACCATCCTTCTAGATCGTATCTCGCCGTCCCATCCGACCAACTTGCCGAGTAGTGGTGTCTGAAAACCGGCCGGGGTCGTGGCGGAAAGCAGACGATGCGATGGGAGTCGACGAGCTCGGAGTCGGCCGTACCGATGTAGGCGCTAAATCACTGGCGAAGTGTCGAGGAGTAGGGTAGAGGAGTGTCAAGATCGGGTCGAAGCGAGCTCGTAGTGACTCGCAGTAAAAACGACCTCGATGGATATCAGGGTGTGCGGGTTATCGCGGTTTTTCTTTTGGAGTTTTCTGTCAGTAGATGTTAGACCACGTAAAGACTTGGGACTTGGTTACTAGCCGTGGTAAAGGAGTCAGCACGCAGATGCAGAAGACTTTCAACGTAGATTTCTGATTTGCTGCAGCCTGGGTCACGGGTTGCCTGAAATGAGTGAAGGGCAGACCATAACCCGATCGAGAATGACATGGTCCGTGCGCAGACAATCAAGCGTATATAAGCGTGTGTCTTAACGTGGTTATGTCCTTCATCTCTTGTGCTCGGGCATGTACTGTCGCCAGTGAGGTCTTTACCGAGGCACAGTCTTTTGCTGATTGCAAATTACACATCCGAACACGTCTGTCGGCTTC
>JBBPMC010000416.1:0-23417 GCA_038090115.1 Strobilomyces echinocephalus | reverse complement strand
GAGAGGTTCGTCAAGGGCCGAGAACCATCATCAGTGCCCGTGGTGAACGGTGTCTGAGGAGAATGATTATTTGAGGCCACACTCGTGAAGCGAACCATAGTATGCGGATGCGGAGGAGGGAAAGAGGTATTTGTGGTGGTCGGGGAAGCATCTACGGAGTGCGAAGGTGTCGAAGGAAGAGATATGTTAGGGGAGGACGGGGGAGAAACAGGCGGTGAAGAAAACGGGGTGCTGGGGGACAGAGTCGACGGAGGAGAGTCAGCGAAAGTAGCTGTGGTGTCCGAAGGTGACGAAGGAAGATAGGTGTTGAAGTTGACGCCTGTTGGTGGAGAAACGTCGTGTATAGGGGGTGAAGGAAAAGTGGTGTTCTGATCCAAGCTTGTCGAGCAAGACATGTTCGGTAGTTCGGCACGAAGTAAGGTTCACCTACACCGGGCGGGCCTGTGAGAAACGAGGGCATGAGGAAATGGTCTGGTTTGAGAACGATACTAAGTACGGACCGAATGACCCAAGTGGGTACGTGGAGTGGGTTGACGATGCCGCGGGCTGAAAGGCTGTCCCTTGAGATGCGCCAAGATGCGTCTATGGGAGCGGGCCGATATTGATAAGAGGAGTGTAGTGGATAAACGTCGAGGTGGGAGGTCGTTTTTGAGGGAACGGAACATCATCAACTGAATTTATAGGTTGCGTTGATTTTGTGGTGCTCTGCGCGATAAGCGAGTTGCCCACCTGTGATCAGCGCCCGAAGCGCGTCGCGTGGCTATTGGTATTGTTAGCCCAGGTGGAGGATACAACAGTGGAAATCAAGTCCAAGCGTCTGGCCACACTGCCTGTAGGTGGACACGCTGACCAAGCACCAAGCGATTGGCCAAGATTTACGGGCTGATCTCGTGAACGGCGTGTTTCTTGGATTCTTTGTGGAATCCATATTTCAAAGAGATGGTGGAATCACGATTAACCTGGGAGATCCCTCTGTGGACATAACGTACTTTCCTGGTGGACATGAGTGGGGAATGATTGAAGAAAGTGGTTCGCCTACCTCCCGCTGAAAACATGAAAGGTGGACTCCTCCCGCATGTTCCCGAATGTAACCAAGCAACCAGGGCCGAATCTGGCTCAAGTGTGGGCACTCCGTATCGACAACCTGACTGCGGGTGGAACCTGGCACGCGCAGTCCAAAACCGCGATTTTCAAGCTCGTTTTCTTCATTCCCAGCGAAGCCGATCATCGTGCGTATTGCCACAGGCAGGAGATGTGGAATTTCATCGCTATTGTTGTACCCGTGATGCTAGACACTGCTTGTACAAACGTAACAAAGCGCGCATAGTTAGACCAGTGGAACATATCCGTGTTGAAACGATGCTCACCCCAGGCAGTATGCAGCCGATCAGCAGGTGGTTGCCACTCAACTCTGGCACCAGCACACACCCTCAAACCGAGACGAACCGAGCTGACAAGTTTCCCTGCGTGATGCGTTCGACGTCATTTTTCGGGCTGTCCTCGACGTAGCACCACTGGCAGGAAGATTTTTTTTTCCCAAATGAATCTGGGACGAAGTTGACCGGATTTCGCACGCGACCCCAAACGACAGCCTAAACCGAGTCATTTCACCCCCCTGCGTCTTTCACTGATGCCATTTCCTCAGCGACGGCCCAAGCGACCTGAGGGTGCCCAAGTACCTCGACCCTCATCGTCGCGCGTTCGTCCACCGCCCGCTCGATCCATTTCTTTCCAACTCACGTCCCGCAGGTCGATGAAAATTGTCCCACGAAGCGTAGCACGACGCGCCCACGCGTCGAACTCGGGCACCGTACGGAGGGCACTATTCCAAGAAGCCGAGGACTGGATCTGTCTGCAAGACGGAAGCGACGCACCGCCGCGATCCGTACGCAATGTCTTTGCGACGCCGACGTTCGTGGGCCGCTGCTCGACTTCAGTTCGTACTCGTCCGCGCGCATCGACGACAAGGACGAACGTAGAATTAGCAGGGCGTGTCGGCTGAGAGGGGCGGTCAAAAAGCAATCTCAGACCATGCTGGCACCGTGTAATCACGATCAAAATAAGGTACGGACATGGAGGAAATAACACGATCTTTTTGCATGTATGAAGAGTGTTTCTTCCCTTGGAATTGAGTTAGAAAAAATTAAAGCAGAGGATAAGAACGACGGAGGGGCGACTGTGTGCCAGTGAGATCAATGATACAATCTACTAGTTGATCATGGAACCAAACGCGTTCGAAAAGGATCAAGAGGTCACATTGGATGAACAAGTAGAACAAACTAAATACATCGCACGGAGTATTCTTTCGAGGAGAAAATCGATCCACGGATGAACAGGCACCCGCAATTTCAAGCGGGAGAGACCCTTGTCGGTCTTTATCGCCACGATCCACAGCGCACCAGTCTGCGCGGAAAACACGGTGCGGTCCACCCCGTGAAACCGACAACCGACAAATGTCTAGGTTTGAAAACTATCGTCAGAAGCTTCATTCGTTTTCCACTGAATGGCTGTACCGACGCGAAAAAGTGGAATAGCGATATTATCTGAGTCCGTCCTGGATGCGGGCATGATCGATGCGGGTTATCGTAGATGAGACCAACTCGTGAGAGATTAGTCGCGATTCAAAACCGCGTTCATCGAGAAGACAGCCGGAACGGGTGTCGACGAGGATCGGCGGAGAGTCGCCAACGGCTGTGTGAATGACTTCACGGATGGCAGCTTCTGTCTCTGTCGGCTCGACACACCGGTGGGAACGTTCTGCGAGTGCCAACCTACGAGTAACAAAGACAAACAGGATGTCATATAATAATATTCCTCACCGTGCATCTTAGCGTCCGGAGACCCCACATTTAAGCACATCTTCTCGGACGATACCACTTCTGCTTCATCATAGGAGCCTGCGCATGTTTCCTCTCGTATCCCAGCGGCGACGATGGATCCAGCAAGATTACCTGACAAACGTCTATTAACAGCGATGTTGCACGAGATGGAACGACGTACTAGAGTTGCATCGTCTTTCCACAAACCCATGTTGGTGCGCGCCTTGCAACGCTTGGCAAGCAAGTCTTGGAGAGGTTTACGATCGAGGGACAACGCTCTCGAGTACCGGATGATAACTTCGTCATGCCATCGAGCAAGCATCGCGGCGCCCCCATATTATTCTTCTAGCTTTCTGCTGAGCCGATGCTTGAAGACTGAAAATGAGATTTATCGATGAGATGTCGCATATGGTATACGTATGTATGAACGCACCCGTGTTCCATTCCGCGTGGTCGTCTGTATGACGGACGGTTGAATGCTGACGAACTTTCTTAAAGCAGTGAAGGTCAGCGCTAGCATGAGAGAATCTTGAATTGGGCACACCTTTTCCGCAATCGGCCGAAGGGCTTGACACGCGAGTACATAATAAGTTTGAACCGGAGAGTGGCGATCGCTGTGACCAACGTCTTCGCAGAGTCGAGCTGGCCATGCTGCCATGCGTCGAGAGCGGTAGACTCGGTTAGGATGACGGGATCTTGCGAACGGATGCGAGCGAGGATGTTTAGGCACGCCACGAGGCCATGCATGATACTCACAATGATGGATGTCAACTTCAACGGCGAATGAGAGGTGGTTAGGTCGAGTTTTTTGACCGTTTGTATGGATACGACAGAGAGATGGTGGTTGGACCAGACGAGATCAGCATCACGAGACCATTTGTCGACTATTTGTTTGCGAGTATTGGTGCATGGATGCCAAACGCATGACTGATCCCGTGCTCGGATGCTATTGATATTTGATAAACGACCTAGACATTATAATACTGTCCATACAATCTAACAACTGAGGAACTGTGGGATGCACGACAGGCTTTTGCGCCCAGTCAGAGGCCCTGCGCCACGGTCGTCCAGCTCACGTCGACGTATACCAATGTGGGAAGAGGCCGATCAACTTGGCACCTTTCGAGTCACGCTACTCTTACAAAACGAGCTCCCATTGGACAGGCGAACACCAGAGGCAGCGGCGTGGCCCGAAAACGAGCGTTCGGGCTCGAGGTCAGATGCAGTAAGGGCTCGGACAGGAAGTGGTGTGGCCCGAAAACAGGCACTCAGGCTCGTTTGGCGTGGTTGAGGCGAAGGACGGTAGCGGTGGGCGAGAAAAGAGCGCTGGGGTTAGTTTAGAGGCGATGCAGGCGATGGGGACCGAAAAAAAAACGCGGCGGTGGGTGAAAGCGAGCGTTCCGGATCGTCCGGACATGGTTGGGGCGGCGGGAGGCAGTAGGGGTCGCAGTGGGGTGAAAACGATCGTTCAGGCTCGTTCGGACACTGTAGAAGTCACAGAAGGGGTTCGACAACGGGCTATGGGGCTCGAGAAAACACGGGGGGGAGGGGCCGTCGAGCGATCGAAGTCGAAAAAGGGGCGAAGCGAGTTGTGGGACTCGCCAAAACACGGCGAGGGTGGCCGTTGAGCGATCGGGCTCGAAAAGGGGGCTAACTTGAAGGGGGCATGCCAAAACGAGCTGTGGGGCTCGAGAAAACATGGGCGAGGTGGTCGCTGAGCGATCAGGCTCCAAAGAAGGCCTGAAGGGGGGCAAAGCGAGCTGTGGGGCTTGAGGGAACACAGCGGGGGTGGCCGTCGAGGGATCTGGGTTGAAGGAGGGCAGATGGGGCGTGAAATGAGTCGTGGGGCTCGGCAAAGACGGCGAGGGTGGCTGCCGAGCGATTGGGCTCAAAAGACGGCCGAGGGGTGCGCGAAACAAGCCTAGGGCTCGACAAAACTCGATGGGGGCAGCCATCAAGCTGTCGGGTCCAAAAGAGGGCCAAGTTGGTGACCATGGGGCTCGAGGAAACACGACAGAGGCGGCCATCAAGCCATTAGGCCTGAAAGAGGGTCGAGGGAACACAGTGGGGGCGACGATCGAACCGTCAGGTCCAAAAGAGGGTCGAGGAAGTGCGAAACGAGCTGCGGGGCTCGAGGAAACACGGCGGGGGTGCTTGTCGAGCCGAATGGCACGTCCGCCGAGTCATTGACATCGTCGTCGAGAGAGATGGCCAGCCTGAGGTCCAAGGCCAGAGCGAGTCGTCGTCATCGTGTCATCGTCATCAAGAGGGCAAAGGCGTGAACTAGTTACCATCTACTTCTGTTTCCGCAGTGAATGTAGATCCGATCATAGTCTAAGCGACGTCCAAATTATCGAAGCCCTTCAGAAGGTAATTGACACTGATCGGTATGGGATTGGGGAAGTAAATTCTCACTTCCAGCTCTGAACCTGCAGCTAACAGCTTTGTACGACAGGCGCACTAAATTCCTTGAACTCCGGAAAGGCCTTGGGTTGTTTCGGACACGGGAACAAGGCCACACGCGGCTCACCCATCCAGGACGCAGTCAGTAAGCTGCGGGTGATGTACCCAAATGCTGGGTCCCGAGAAATGGTGAATCTAGCAACGGAAAATGTCGACATCGCAAACGCACAGACAATGCTGCGCCAGATGCACGACTCGGATCCGAAGCTTAAGGGCTATGTTCAACACCGTTGGATGCGTCTGAAGAAAAATATCATGCCAGAGATCACCTGGTCACAACTCCGCCGTCGCTTTACGCCTGGATTTGAGACGCTTCTAGAGCAAGGTATTCTCGCTGGTTGGTATGACCCCGACAATACACTGCAATTGTAAGTGGACTTTGCTTTGTGGCCTCGCTGACATACCTCTTTGTCAGGATGGTGTTCTGTTGGGTAATTTACCGTGGCTCCAACTTGAACAGGAGCTGGACAACTATGTGCAACGTGTCAACCGCTCGAAAAAATGATATGACCATATTAATAAGGTGAGGGACAATGGATAAAACTTCACACAGATTCTGACGACTGTGGTGCAGGGCCTCTGACAGGGCGCAAAAGCTTGTCGTTGGTGCATCCCACAGTCCCTCAGTTGTTAGATTGTATGGACAGTATTATAATGTCTAGGTCGTTGGACACAGTGACCATCACCACACCACGATCGCCGGTCGCTCGGCCGAGGTGGTGTCCGAGGGACCACCTAGCATGATGGGTCTCAAATCCGTCTGCCGAAGTGAGCACCCCACGCGTGTTTGCCGACTTGATTCCCGCCACCAACCTCCGATGCCTACTCCACTTCCGAACGTCCACTCCCCCCAAGTGCAACGCATCGCAGACGAGGATCCCAATTACCTCAGCGCATACAACGTTTGTCTTAAATACGAAGCGGAACTTGCCGCGTTCAAGGACAAGTTGCGCTTTATCAGGATTCTAGGCTTCTTGTTGTTACATGCACCTAGTCGCGCTGTTCGTTCTGAAGTCACCAAGTGCATCCACTCGCACCGGGACAGCAGCGACCTCACTGATATCGGTGCATTCATTGAACGTAACGTCATCTTGCCTTGTGAATCCTCCATCTCTTTACTCTCTGCACGCTAATCTACTCTTCCTTAGTCAAAAAATATCGAGGCCGAACGCCGAAACCCAGCGAACACCCCTCAAGGTCCTCCTTTGAGGTCGTGAAGGAAGAGGTGAAGGCCAACATTACCCAGGCTCCCAGAAATCATAAGGATGCCAAAGTTCGCGTCAGTGAATGACCGCAGCCTCGTTCCTCGTATACCCCTCTCATTGCTCGTTTTGCCCAGGCTCTCATCCGAGATAATTGGAGATGTGTCGTAACAGATATTATTGACCTAAGAGCCCCGCAGGAAATCATCGGCGATCTCGATTGGTTGAGCACTATCGCAGTTAATACAGAGTGTGCCCATATTATTCCGGAGGCGACGTTCTTTGGTGTGGAACCTAAATCTGAAGAGAATTCCAGGGTGTGTGTGGCTACAGGTGCTTACATTTCAACAGGCAATTCACGTCTAGATGCCTAGCTTGACTATTCTGCTTCGATACTGGCCGTTCTCAAGCGGTTCCATCATGACATCAGCAAGTTCAATGGGGAAAGGGTTCATTCCTTGACCAACGTCATGTCTATGGAATCAAATGTGCACGACGCGTTTGATCGGCTGGAATTGTACTTCGAAGCCACGGTGAGTTTTGGTATTTCACCTTGATTTCCATGCCAGAGTACTCATTGAGTACCATTTCATTACAGTCTGGGGAGGAGAACCGCTATGAAGTCAAGTTGTTGCGTCCGAGATTGCCCCACATGCGTCAGTTTATTACCTTCTCAACCTCGGATCCCGAAAATCTCCCGGTTCCTGCTCCGGAGCTGCTTGCCCTGCATGCCACCTGCTGCGAGGTTGCTCACCTTTCTGGTGCCGCCGAGTACATAGATGAAGTTTACCATGATGCAGACGAAACAGGTGTCTTGTCAGCCGATGGTGCTTCAGGTGACATACTCAGCTATATGCTGTTGTCCCTTTCAAAACGTGTACGCAATCACCACTGCCCGCCGGCTGGTGGCATTGCCGCCCGACACCTCGCTCAGGAGTCAGACGAGGGCGTATATTGATTATTGCAGAGGGGTATCTCTTAAGGCTATTGCACTCCTGTTACAGTAATCAAAGGGTATGTTTGTTGGTGTGCGTTCTTCGTCAGAGGGTTCTAGGTCTGTATACATGGTGGTACTGATACGAGAACCCCGTGGCTCGATGAGGAGCAACTGAGAGTTGCATTCGAAGTTCTGCTAGACCAAGATGACCCGTCTATTGAATATGCCGTTTGGACCAAAGACTATGATGGCCGCTCATTGCCCGATTCGTTACGGGAGCTGAGAGACATCAACCTCAGATCCTCCGAGCTATGGGACAAAGTTACATTCCCGCTTTTCTCTCGGAATCAGGTAACCATTGATTTTTATCTTTCCCGGGTCGTGTTTCCGAAGGAAGCGAAAGAATTTCCTTGGAAACTCTCCGCATCATGTTGGGATTTGGCGGAGACGCGAGAAATGCTTATAACTGGTGAGCATATCGCTTGTTATGCCTATCACGAAGCCCGGTCGCTGAGTGAGGCAACAGGGTTTTCAGGAACGAACGACGGGCGATGGCTGCTACCTATGTCTATCGCTCAGCACGACCTCGACCATCAGCGGGGGACCAATGCCAAGGTTCTCGCATATCTTCTTCAGCCAGAAAACGACTTCTACCGTGATACTCACAAGAGTGGCGAGCGGCAAACTACGCTCGAGTTCCTCCGATTGGTAACGATACAGCGACCAGAAATTCGCGTTTTGTTAGACGTTGGAGCTCAGATCCTCGATTCTTCCAATCTTCAGGTGGCAAGAAAATGGCTCGGTATCGCTCGCGCTGTCACTGGGGCGATCTATTTCGACGAGAATGATGAACTGACAGTTCTCACGCGAGATGACACTTGCCAACCACTGTCCTCGTCCCCACTTGCTCAACAGCTAGGTCGTTGCGTCGTCTATCTGGATCATGCGCATACAAGGGGCACGGACATCAAATTCCCTATTGGCTCGCGAGCGGCTGTTACGCTGGGTCCCATGGTGACGAAAGATGCATTAGTGCAAGGTTCGTTTGGTGCCACCTTTAAAATTATACATATAACCACTCGTCATGTTAGGTTGCATGAGGATGCGGAAGCTTGGCAACGGTCACTCGGTCATGTTTTTCGCGCCGCCTGGGGTTGACCAGAGCATTCGCTCCGTGAAAAAAGATTCGACCACCCCGGTCACCACCGTCGACATCCTGGCCTGGGCTATACACGAGACCTGGAGGGATATTCAGCAGCGGGCCCCCTACTGGGCGAAACAAGGCATGGATCATAAAAAGAGACATGATGCTTGGTCGAAATTTTGCAATGACGACATAGCGTCAGAGCAGTTGTCGGGGCATGGCGCGAGCCAAATTGTAGATCACTGACTGATCTTTATGCGCCATCCGACTTGGAAAATAGAGAAGGCGATTGGTCAGCCTTGGATCCGGGAATTCTCCAACGTTGCAAGAATATTGGGATTCTATCATTTCCACGGGCACGCGTTGACGAAGAACAAGAACCCACACTCCCTTGGCGCTAAAGACGAACGACGATAGTATAAACTTTGTCCCATCACTTCCTCGGTACTGTCTTTCAACACGTTGCTTGGATAGTTCAATGGTGCGCTTCCCTTTGAAACAACAGATGGAAATTGATGGACATCACCATAGTCGTAGTACTGGAGCGCAAGGCGACGCCTGATGTGACACAGATGTCATAGACCACAGCGGCAGGAGCAGGAGCAGTTCGATCACTCGCAAAAGCTCGTGTGGGAAATGGTCATTCAAGACGATCATCTATTTTGTACCGTAGACTAGACTCTAGCGGAACAGAGCGCGGTGTGGATTCGTCTACTTGATCGAATGGTAGTCAGCTTTGGGCAGAAACATGATCGAAAAAACAATCACGGTTGAACCACCGTGAAATCACGAGTACTGTGCTTGCTCGACGAAAACCAGGACATTGTCCAGGTATGTTGTGATCGTGTCTCATCAAGTTGAAGAACACTGTAAGACGTGGACATTTCAGGTTCAAAGCGCAAAGAGAAGGTTGGAGGATGACAGGACGGCGAGGACAAACAAAGGTTGAAAATGGCACTTTGCGACTCCTCCTCCACAACCTGCACGGTGGTCAGAGTCCCCGCTGCGACTCTCTTTCCGCATTTGCGAGCGTGAGCGTGAGCAACAACGCACCGAACGGCTGCTTCAGCCGAGCCATGACCCCAAAGGCGTCAATTTGCCTGTCGGCCTCCAACAGTCGACGGATGACGAAGGAATTGGGTATCAGTCGCGAGGCGGGTTGTGTCTCGAGAGCGTGTCGCAGACCGTCCGCCGAACAACCCAAGGCCAGGCAAGCGTCGAGACGTTCCCGTAATCAGGCCTGCAGAAGTGACATTCGGACCACGGGACGACGATGGCTCGCCAGTCGAGGAAGACTGGTCCTCCGTGCTTTCTTCCAGTATTGTTTCAATTATGCCACCAGGGGGCTGCCCTTCAAACGTGAAGGGGAAATGCGGGACGCTACGGCCCGGGTTGGACCTTGTGACCGTCGAGCGAAGCGTAGGCGTCTTGCATCGCTTCGACTCTCGTGGACAATTCGAATGTAGACGATGACAGCTGCCTCGCATTTCATCTGTTTCGCTTGACGTTCAGGTATAGATATTACATATTACTCGAGGATGTAAGGAATGATCATGGAACGAATATGGGACAAAATCTGAGGGCTCACAGCCCCAGTTACCCGGGACTTGGTAAACTTTCTTTGGACGTCGCACTGTCTGCTCCGCCCAGGAGAGGAGAGGAGGACGGACAGGAGAGACCTGCGAGGGCAGGTGGGAAGCCTCACAAGCGCATGCGCTCCAGACCCCAGGAGTGAGTTGCGAGGAGCCGGAATGGCCAATGGAGGCAGGGAGTGGTGGGTGCGCACGAGCGACCAGGTGGGAGCGCCGCTGCTCGCTGACACCGCTAGTCCGAAGACCTAGCACTAGGGTTCCGAGTCCCAAGGTAAATAAACAAGGTAATCAGAGCATCCTCGTCAACATGTCCGCTGTGAAAAGGGCAATAAGTTGGCCTCCCTGTCGATCTCAGCGCCAGCGTCCTACATTGCTGGTCTCGGTCGTGGGTGAGTACGACCACCATTCTAATTCGTGCACTGCTTGACTCGACCGGATCCCCAGCACATCCAGTTTCACCACGCGGTCAGATATCTGTCCTGCTCTAGAAGAATTCTGCAGAAGCAGTCGCATGAGTCAGTGTCTTTCTGAAACTGACAGTTTGGCGAACGCACGGCACAGAGGCACAAGCCAGACGCAGCGAAGACCCGAGGTCCACTCGGAGCAATTTCAGGACACCGACAATGAGTGGGTTGTTCGCGAACCCGACATACGAGCAGGGCGACGAGGAAGCGGACAAGATCTACGAATCGGTTGATCGGAGCATGGGCTCGCGAGGACGGGCGCGGAGGTGCGTGGGCTCCGCGTGCATGGGTTCATGGGGCGGTGCTGATGCGCGGGGCCCAGCGGACCAAGGGAGAATGCTGAACTGGTGCAAGATCGCGCAGAGCGGCCTGAAATCCAGCTCGGATCTGGGGGGGGGGCTTGTCGGCTGTGATGGACTAGGAATGGGAGACATGCCAAAGGTGGTGCAAGAAGCGGCGGTTGGACGAGCGGGAGACCATGGATGACAACTTTTCCACGCTCTCCATCGACGTTCAATGGTGAATGGAGGTCATTGGGCGAGATCACAGTAGGAGCCATCCTGGAATATCCCAGAACGTGACCGTCGGTATTATTCGCAGTACATGCAATGCTTGGGTAGCGGGATGCAGGAGAAGAAAGTTTCCCTGCGTGATGCGTTCAACGTCATTTTTCGGGCTGTCCGATGTAACGCGAAATGAGTAGAATGGACTCCTGGGACGTTGCAACCTCACCAATTCCTGAAACACCAAGCCTGCTCACGCTGCCCTCCAACTCTCTCATGAGTGGTACTAGATCGGCAGGGTGACAGACGTGAGATATCCACCTCCCTACAAGCTCCTGAGGCTCGTAGCCGAGGACGAGCCGAACCGAAAGTGCGACATAGAGGAACGCGCCCTTGAGCAATAGTGCGAGCCAGAAATCTAGGAGACATTCAAGAAGCAGGAGGCGATAAAGAGACGGGAATCGCTCCGACCATTGTGTTACTTCCGGCCAACATGCGACCCATGGAAGTAGTGCTAGCCACGAACGTCGTGAGCGGGACGAGGAGGAGCGGACGCTTAAGTGAGGTCTGGAATAGAGCGAGTAGGGCACGTACGTCGACGTCAACGTCAGCGGAGGTTCATTCATTTCAGTCGGAGTTTGAATCCAAGGCTCTCCTCCTCCCGGCAACGACACCGACTTTGTCCTCGGATACGACTGGGCTGACGTCCGGAACGACGGAAATGAAGGTGCGTTCCGTCTTGCGTGGAATTGAGCGTCGCCGAGCTCGCGTTTGGCTCTGCAGACACGCTCGCGCGGCTTTCCGTGTACACCGTGTCGTCGGACGCGAGGGCGCACACGGCCTTGTTTCCCCATTTGGTGCCGCCGAGGACCGCGCTGCCACACACCCTCGTCATAATCCCGTTCGACTGACGCGCTTGTAGACGTTCGTGGAAGATCTCCAGACGTGGCTCACGTGGGTCGAGCAGTGGGCCAAAGGAGATGGCTCGCAAGAGGTCGAGATCATGAGAGAGGACACCCGGGAACATCGTATGTCCCCCTGAGCGTGTTTTCGATCGACCTGCAACGTCGCGCAGTACAGGCACATCTGCAGCACTACACGGAGCCGTCCGCCGGCCCATTCGTCAAACTTGACCTCGGACACCGTGTTGCCGCTATATCTCGGTAGGGATTCCTATCGTCGTCGTGTGCACAAAGGCTCATTTGGTCGACGAAGGCAGCGATCTCGTCGGCGCAGGCACGTCAGGAATGGGTGTCATGATCAAGGGAAAGGGCGGCGAATGGGAGGAACAGACGGACGGCATCATGCAAGTCCTCCGTTCGGTATGTCCCAAATGTGAGCCCTCTTAGTCCGTTCGTGACGCGGCATTCCCGACTCGATTGATTAGATGGCGCCACCCTGTTTTACACCACTCCTCAACCAAGCACTCTCAGCGTACTTCGCCAATGCACGCTACATCTCTTATTCACCCCTAATACGAAACCCGTTCGTGTTCCAACACACACCAAACACGCTCGATCGTGACCGCATCGTCGTTCCGGCAGGTTGGGACAGCTGAAGGAAAATCGGGTAAGTCCCCCGACATCTACAGCCCGCGTCCCTCGCTCACTCTGCGCAGCCGCCCATCGCTCGTTCAACGTGCCGATGGTAGAACAAGCCTTCCTCGCCAAACACCACGACGAAGCCCGACGGAGACAACGATAACAGGGATCGCTGCTGGGAAGCAGCAGTTTCAGCGTGCCCAACGTCGAGAAGGCGCTCGCGAACATGGAGCGTGGGCTCGGGGGCGGCTTTGCGCTCAATGCGAGCGTCAACGGCGACGCCTCCCGACCTCTCGAGAGGGGACACGCGCCCGACCTCGGGATTGACCATGGGGGCTGGGGCAGCGGTGTCAGGCCGACGGCCGACCTCCCCGACGCTGAGCGCGTGCCTCAGCTCGACGACGGGGCAGACGCAGCATGAGGTGCTGCAATTTTTTTTTCCAGAGTTTGTTGAGTTCCAAGGATCGCGCGAGGGCGAGGGCGAGGGCGGCTACGTCCTGTGCGGCCGTTGCGAGCGCGTCGCTGCCCAAGTCGAACGGGGGTCCCGGGGGGCCGGAGGACGCGAGTTGATGGGGTTTGGTCTCGATTTCGGATACTTTTTTGTGATGGCATGAGAATCATGCCCCTTGAGCTGTTTTGCGTTACTGCTCTGCCGGACGTGGCTCGGACGGTTGCCAACAAATATGTCAAATAATTCTATCACAGTTGGTCCTACGTCGGTCAGGGGCAAGCTGGAACAGAGGACGCTGGCGAGGCGCGCCACTCAGCGCCGGCGCGCGGTTCGGATCGTCATGTACCGTCCCGCTGATTCAAACTCGTGTGTCAAGCAAGTACTCTGAGGATGAGTTGTGAAAAACTTTCGTCAGAACTTTGCAATAATCTATGTAATGCTTTCTCTTCCTCGACTGCGTGATAATATTTGCCACGTGCGAATAGGATGTGAGCTCGCCAGTAGGCGGTCGTCCGATATCGACCATCACCTTTTCAGTTGCTATAACCCGTGAAAGCATACCCATGCATGGCACATGAACGCCAGGTAAGACACAACAGAGAGAGCTGAATCAAATTCTGCTAGTTGCTTATCTACGATAGTAGGGATTACGGGAGAGATTACGTTGGTGCTCCGTATCAATCCCGAGGACTACAGTTCCATTTGCGAAGGTGCGACGGATCTATGTGAGCTATGTCTTATAGAGCACACTAGTTTGGTGTAGATGTCTGAGGGAAGCATAGTAGCTGGAGCGCTTGATTTCGCTTCGTAGCTCATCTGAGTAAATATTAGATTGGATGGAGGTACCTTAACAGTGGCAAAACCTACCATTCCTGCAAAACGCGTACAAGGTAGCGACAGGGCCGAAGGGTTGAGCCGAGGACGGCGAGTTTGGTGCTGCCAGAGCGACGGTTTGCATGTAACCGGGCGGAAGAAGCATTTTCACTATGTCGGACATCTGCGGTCGGACGACCGCTTTGCCCGCAGCTGTCCGGTTCTCAGCGTCACGACCTAGACAGCGAGAAAGAGATGCCCACTCGTCTGGACCAGTGCAGATAGGATCTTGACGCCTTTGCTTTGGGTTATTCTACGTGGGCTCTGCAAGTGTTTCAGACCTTGATTCATGATCTCTGTTAGCTTTTCCTGTTGGTCTCCAACTGAAGGGAATTCAGTCACGGAAGCACCGCGATCGCCGGACTTACCAAGCGTGTCGAGAATGATCAAAATGGGGCGGACCTCGGGATGCTTCCTAACTTCGAGCTGCCTCACCAAATAGTCAATGATCTCGAGCTTCATGACCTCGTCCTTGAGGTCAGCTGTAGTCATCATATCACTACACATCTCGAATCGACAGCAAAGCTTCCACGCTTACAATGCCTCATCAGTCCACGAAAGACGTCGAATCCTTCAAGTCGGCCTACAGAATCGTCAAACCAGCCATTCTTGAGCATGGAGACTATAAGCGGGCCAACGTCAGCAAGCTCGAAGTACTCGATCATGTCTGGCGGGATACACCTGAGTCCGGTCGATCCTAGCACGATGGAACCAGACATTACCACAGTCTAAACAAGTCTTCACCGCATATGCTGCCAACAGCGAGGTCTTCTGTCGCCGCAGCTGTCCGACGAAGACGTCGACAGCTTTCCTACGAACTTCCTCGCGCGTCTTCCAGTCTAATTAGAAAGGGATCAGCACCATAAACGGAGTCCGTCCACTCGGACGAACCTCCACAGAGTTTCAATAGCGTCAGGATCGCCGCAGCACGTTCACGGGCGTTCCAAGATCCGGCGGTCGACACGAGCTTGTCAAATATCTCAGTGCCAAGCACTGGTCTGTCCCCCGAGAGGGCGTCAGACGCGCTACTTTGACTCGTCTCCACATCGACGTCGTGTTCGATATCCAGGTATGGAAGCGTCTTTCCGAGGTAGTGCAGGACGTTGGAGAAGCGAAGATCGCGGAGGGGAGCTTGTTCAGTTGACTGTCAAACATCCAAGAATACGCTGTTACTATAATTGCTACTCACGCGGTTCATTTGGATCCAATGCGACCAACGCCTCTACAGCCACGGGGCCGACACGACTTGATTTTCTCGTTGCCAGCTCGAGAATTCGGGGCCTCAACTCGCGACAGACATCTGCCAAGTACTCTGTTCATTAGGGCGGTAAAACTGGACTGGAGGATTCTTGCCTGGTCGATGTCGAGTAAGAGAAATTATCATCCGAAGCGAAGCCACAAAATGGCTGGTCGCTACGACAACGTTATCCGGCAACTCGCTGACCAACGAGCTAGGACTCTGTACCTTTCACTTGTAACATTGAAGTGAGTCTGCTGGTAGATGATGTGTTACCAGACTCCGGGGCTCGGTTTTCCCGAAGCCCACTGCATAGTAGCCAATTCATCTGTTCGATTGGTAAGTTGTCTGTAGAATGTTAGTACAATCATATCAAGGAAAAGGTGTTCGCACGCACCATTGTCTATGAGGTTACATAGGCTGTCCACGACAATGGGAAATAAACTTTGATTTCGGCTATCAACAGTCCATTCTAACGCACGCTTCAATGCCCGAATGGTGCTAGAGATGAGAATATTATTAAGAGGGAATCTTGGGTACCGGGTCAATGACTGTATGGAGGACAGAACCCGAGGGCAATCCGGATGTTCGGGTCGAGACAAGACAGTGGTGAGATATTGCCCAGCATCACTTGCCATGGCGTTCGGAATAGACTCGAAGCCTGCTGTGGGACAGGCGATATGAGACATGTCCTATGGTGTATGATGGGGAGTTGCATACAGGCTATGAAATAAATGATGATAGACGCAAGCCTAGGAAAACCCGAGTGGCTACGGATGATATTTTGAAGCGAACGTGGCCAATCTGGTATGCTTTTTACCCATGTACGATCATGCTGTTCTACTCGGCTTGAGCACATATATCGTCGACGATACAACGTAGCAAACTTACTGGACTCAAGTAGGAACAAAACCCTCTCAAAAGACTCAAGCATTTTGTTCGAATCGCTGAGTAATGACACTAGCAATTCTGTCATGGCTCGCTGAAGTCGTTCGCCACGGAACTCCGACTCCCACAGTCCTTGTCCATCTTCCGGGGCGCGTTGAAGGACTTTGCGCGATGCGAATGGGATATGGATGCCATGTCCAAGCGTTGCACTTGCTGCATATTCATCCCAAAACAGAACTGAAGCGTGAACTTTCTGATTAGGGATGATCTGGCGAGGCCGGAACCAGTGCCACCTAATCAAATCGTCAATCAGCACACGAGAACCCATCTACCACTATAGTATTACCGCCGCTTATGTTTCCCTGCACCACTAAATGATACTTGGTGACGTACAGGAAGGACTTCGAACGGCCACCATACAGGTGTCATCGAATCCACTCTGCCACGACCTATATCGTCCGGAACCCAGATGATGTCTTCGGGATTCAAAACGAGACCCTTGGCAGCGGCTTCTCGTCGCATCCATAGAAGCGAAGCATGGCCAGCATGGTAGAGGTACTCGTTTTCTTCTTGACTGAATAATATCCTATCTGACCTTGTACGTCCACCCCTTCATTAAACGAGTAAGGTTCAAGTCAGTGTAGAACAACATTTGACATACACATCAGTGTGGCTTCCCGCAAACCAAACCTCTTTAGCGTGATCGTTGAAAGTACTGCTCCTCATTTCGTTTTGATGTGTGTTGAATTCCATGAAGTACTCGGGCATGAACTTGACCCGACGCTCGTCAAGAGCGAGTGCATGCCGGAAATAGCATGCATTTGTCACAGATGCAGAGGCAGAAACGAAGGCATCCCTTTTGAAAAAACCTACTGAAGATACTGTGTCCCTGATTAAAGCACAGCTTAGGCCACTGTGGAAGAGACGAACGTGTTTAGCGCACCAGACGCCCACGAAATGAATCCTCACGTCCGGCCAACAGAAAACTTTCTTGAACTCTGTTGCCGTCTCCCTTGCCTTCTGTTCATCAGTATGAATACGTCTGTAATGCTCGCATGCCCTGTATACTTTGTGTGAGACTCGGCATTCCGTGAAACCAAAGCAGAAATTCGGACATCTCGACATGTTCCATGCTCTTCGTCAGACCAACCTATCAATATAGATGCATCGATTCATTCGTACGACAAAAAACGGACTAAATTCTCACCTCGTGGATCAAACCAGCAAGTACGCGTACTTGATACGCGCCGCGAGAGAAGCCTGTAAATACCGTTCATGATCTGCGAAGCTAGCAACAGACTTGGACATGCCAAAAAGGTATATCTGCGCCCCCTTTTCATATTTTTCTACTAACCAGCGGTAGGCGCCCTTCACGTTGTCCTCCACGTTCCTGCGACATGCACTTTGGTGAAAGACAAAGATAGGGAACTATGGGGAACTGACAAAGCGATTGCCATCTCCATTAAACGGTTAATCTTCCCCATATGATTTAGAACATCGTCTGCCTGTGTGCCGATCCCACTCCAATAATTTTTAGATTGTTTGAGAGAGCCCTCGTTCGTGATTTTAACCTGATGAAATAGCTTCACGACATTCGTGTTCTGTGTGCATGGTAGTCGACCACCAAATGCGATGCACCAACAAACCTACGTTTGGACCAAACTTGTTAGAGGTGCCATCGATGAAGACCGCCAGGTTACGCGGATCTTGCGAGGCGCTCTTGCAAGTACTGCATTTGAAGATATGTGAATTGGATGACATTTGTCTAATATCAAGTCAAACAAGGAGAGAACTCTTCAAAGAGGAACAGTCTTTTCGCGATGTTAATATACCCTTCCTGTGGCAACAAGCGCCAGAAACAAGACACATGATACTTGACGCATCTCGAGACCGTTACTTACGGGTCATCGCACGATGGACGATTGCTCGCTGCTTGGCGCCCCGCGCTGAGGACTGTAGTTAGCGGGTAGATTCCAAGATAGCCTGGCCAGAATTGCGGAGAGCAGGCGGTTTCCATTGGCTGGAGAACTTCAACACTCCGAGCCACTGACACTGTCCTCCGGCGAGAGAGTCCCTAGTATGGGAGAGTTATACAAACCGGGAAGATGCAAAGTTCACTGGAACCACTGCAATGATTGAACTGGCAAGGTTGGACAGCTTCAAAACAGCGGCGCCGCCACCAGCCACTATCGGCGTTACGTACTAACGTACTAGCTTCACTGAGGTCGACCTGTCACGGGTCCGAGTCGCTACCGACTCGGATGCCACTTGAACCCAGTGGCACACGTCAGATTTGATCGAGGCCCATCATTCATATGACACGGTTCCTGCTTGTCTGGCAAGATGAAGAGATCTACGTTATAATGCTTGACCACACGACTACCAAGCGCCTATGGGGTGTTACTGAGCCGTCCACTGGCAAGACCTGCAGCACACGCTTTCAAAGTGTTTACTACCGCACTTTCGCAAAACATGGCGAGCCATGGATCACTCATGCTGGATAGCATGTTCACAGCCGTGGACGAAGGGCTCTCATACGATGGAATCGTCTCTACCCCGGGAACCGGTCTGGAGGATCGCCCTCTCCTTACCGTTTTACTGCATGATGTGGTGGTTCGTCCCATAACTCGTCTTGTCGCGCAAGTTGACCGGACTTGACTTGGCAAGCTAGGATTTAGCTCGGATGGCAAGAATAGCCATCTTGCGCCGGGTAGCTGGGTGAGTCGCTTGTGAATGATTATATCAAGTTATGAATTGCTATGGTTATCAGAATATTTCGCAGTCCACCGGAGGATCGTGCCATGCTTGCTGGCTCTGATCCTGAGACGGTGACGCAAACACAAGTGCCTGCAGGACCTGCGGCGAATTTCGAGTCTGCACAGCTCAATGCAACAGTTCTGGAGACGGAAAATCAGTCTACTCGTCAGGTTGCAGAAGTGGAGCCAAATCAAGATCAAGCCAGAATCAGACATGACCAAGAAGACACGGGTACGCAACTATTTAGAGGAGTGCTTCTTACTGGGGACAACGATCGTACCGCTGGCCAGGAGACAACCACGCAACATTCTCTATCTGCGATTGATCTCTATACAGGACATGCTGAGGAACAGCCGCCCGGTACAGCGCCTTTGCATTCGGAGGACCCTGACCTTCCAGCTCCTCAGGGCACAGGAACACGACAAGCGCGTGCTGTGGCTGAACGTAAGCACGACGAAGAAGTGCCAGGTGTTCAGTCTGGCTATGTGAATGTCAATGACCCTGCTCGCACAAAGGCACACGGGGTAAGTGGTTACTGGAATATCCAAAATCGTTGTGAGTTTACTCGTCGATATGGTCATTGATCAGGAAAACGCGGGTCACGACCAATCCTCACATACCAACCGAAGTTGGGTTCACGCAGGCATTATCGTGGCTACATGCGCAATTTCAATGGTAGTAAACGTTGGTGTCCTTGTATCAACCTTGCAACAAGTCCTATGTTTTAACCACCACGCAGGCTTTTAACGTCTCTTCAGTATTTATCGCCCTTCCGGAGATCGGGAGGGCCATTAACATCCGTGAAGATCAGCTCCAGTGGCCGCTATCTGCTTACTTCCTGAGTTCTGTTAGTCCGACTTCCACGTGGCATGCTGCCCATGCTGATGCAATCATAGGGATGTCTTCTTTTGTTCTTCGAGCATGTTGCAGATGTTTATGGCTTCAGGAGTGTATTTCTGCTTGGGATGATTTGGCAAGCGAGCTCTTCCCTCGGCTGTGGATTATCGAGCCGTCTGTCTGAATCATTCATACGTTGCGTGCCACTCTCACATACTCCTTGCAGATGGCACAACTTTCAATGTGCTCCGTGGTCTTCAAGGGGTGGGCTCAGCGGCCACAATTCCCTCCGCTGTGAGCTACATAGAGACTTGTATCTGACAGTGTTTCACCTTGAATATGCTTAGGTTGGTATACTAACCAATTCATTCCCGCCATCCCCCACGAGGTCAACTGTGTTGGTGATTTATGGTGCTGCAGCGCCTGTAGGGTCTGCGCTCGGCACAATTATCGGGGGCGTACTCACAGAACTTACCACGTGCGTGTGCCTTATTTGTGCTAGCACTAACTTGACAATATCTATGTAGGCAGCATTGGCGTTCCACTTTTTTCTTATCTGCGGCTTTGTCATTGATGTGTTTCCTAAGTGGCGGAATATTTTTCGATAGGGTCAAGGTTCTTTCAGAGGTTGAGCGAAAGGTCGACTGGATTGGCGCTATGCTAATGACATCATCATTGGTAATGGTCGTGCTTGCCCTTGGGCAAGGCCCAGTTGTTGGCTGGAAAACACCATGTATCTTTTCCAGTTTTATCCGTGAGTGGTGATTCACGTTTCAATCCGTGCTAGATATCATCGCCTCCTTGACTGTTGGAGTAACCCTTGGGAATGGTTTCCTCTGCTGGGAATACTATCTGGAAAGGGCTTTGGCTAAGCCTGAGGCGCATAGGTGGTGGAGCTCGACGTTGCCCTCACCACTGATAAAATTTTCTCTGTGGACTCTGGCACGCGGTCGAATGGCAGCGATTCTTTTTATCATATTCCTCAACTGGTGCGGCTTCGCCTGCTGGCTTCTCTGGGTTCAGGTATGACTTACTACCTGCCACCCGTGTTCGTTGATGTCCAGTCGTTCACTTCGTCAGTTGTACTACCAAGGCTATCTTCAGCTCAGTCCTCTGCGCGCTGTAGCCCGACTTATACCAATGTTCGTCGTGGACTTGTCCTGGATCATATCCAACCAGATATTTACCGCAAAGATTCCTCTTGTCGTATTTGTTGGTCAGTCTTTTGTCGTCTCATCCAGTCACGAACTCACTATTTTTGACACTCGCTTGAAGCATACGGTGCTTTGAGCACGGGAACCGCTTGCCTGTTGTTTGCGCTCATCGACCCCTCAGTCACGTATTGGGCCTTTAGCTTTCCATCCACTATTCTCGTAATGAACGGAACCAACATCGTCCACACCGCCGGCATCTTGTTCATCACCAAGATCACGAAACAAGGAGACCAAACCCTACTGCCTATCATATCTCGGGTGCGTCGTGAGCGAACAACTTTCAACCTCATGCGTTTTATGACGGGAACGTGTGCTCAGATCGGTGTTACATTCGGTCTGGCGGTCTCCGCGATCGTGTTCAACAGCGTCGTCAACCAGCAGTCCAGCAAGGTCGGCATCATACCCAACGCCGGAGGGTTGAACCTGCCGAGATCCATCGTACTGCAGGGCTACAGAGCTGCCCAATGGACTGGCGCAGGTTTCTCGTTGCTCGGTACGTCACCGCGATGGCTTGTCTGCGATCAGGTCTTACGAAACCTGGAATTGCGCTGATGGGTCGCACGCCGTAGCTGCCCTGTTGGCCGTCATTTTTTTGCGAGGCGTCGGTGTTATTGGATACGGAACACGTTCCGTCGGCCGGTCGCCATTTGCGTCTGGGGACCGCTTTCTGCTGCCCAGCACGAACTCGGCTGCGGTGATGCCCGGTACTAGTATCCACCAACGTCCACGTACCAATAGTAGTTCTGCATAGCCAGTGTCCGTCTATCTGTAATAAATTATATCTGCGTGGTTACTGGCTCCTACCTTCCAGCTCAGAGTAACTTCGTCGCCGGCGACATTCTGAACTTTTGGGGTTGTCTACGTCCACTAGCTCATTGCAGAGGAATGCGCGAATCATTGCGTCGGCCGGTACCTCCCGGTCTCTGAAACTCCCCCAATTCCAGTCGAATTCGTGGATCGTTGTCTTCTGCGCCTCGATGGACGTTGGGGGCGGGCAGAGCCAAGTGGACGAGGGCGAACGGCCTCAGATGCCCGCCAGGGACGTCATCCATGGCCAGCGTCAGAACCCACGAACGACATATCGCGGGAGGGCGGGAGGACACGAGAGCACTGCTGACAGTGAGGGAATCGGATCACCATCGGAGCCTGTTAGCCTGTTCTATCGACAAGCGCAAAGGACTCGAATGAAAACTGGCAAAGTATTCCACTCTTGTGACGAACAAGGGGCGCCGGAGGATCCGACGCTGGTGACAACCCGGAGCTGTCACGGAATGACGTGCTCGAAGAAGAGGGTCAACCGAATATGGGGAATAATATGTCCAATGCAGTCGTGCAATGTGCAGGAGGTAGTAGGCGGTGCCTGCGGCGCACTTGTCGGTTTTGGTCGGTCTCATCTTCTAGTAGGGGATGCATCTTCGGGGGACTTGGATGAACCAGCGCCTCCAAAGAAAGACTTGCACGCTAGCTGAGCGTCCGATGTCGATACGTGATTGGAAGGAGGGACACGCACGACTCTTTGACCTGGTATCCTGCCCGGGCCACATCGTCGACGATGACCGGTTCGTGCTGGCGACGTGGAGCGCCTTTGTACTGACTATTGGGCAAGAGCGTTCCAAGCGCGTTAAAATGGACTGGGGATGACTTACGAGCGCTGATCTGCGGGCGGTGAGTATCTCGCGGGCGGCCACAAGAACGGGGATTGAGTGTGCCAGTAATGAAATGACTGTGGCGACGATGTCGGGACATGTGCATGAGCACTTCCGCGGGTATGTCGACGAGCAAGGTGCCGTCGTTGCTGTCCCACACCCGAACGCGATTTTGGGCGGCAGTCGCTATGCAGAAAGTCGGCAAATTCCGGTGACAGTGGCAAGCTTGGGTACGAGCGTTCCTCCAGTGCCGTTACACTCACATTCTTCTTAGTCCAGCTAGGCAATGCAGACAATTGAAATTTTACTGGTTGATCACAGAACAGAGCGATCTGATGACGAACTCACTGGCTCTGTTCCACATAACGCGAACGTCGATCAGCGAGCCGAGTGTGTCGATTTTACACTTGGATCGGTATACATTTCTTAGCCGACGACTAAGATGGGCCTGGGCCCTCGCAAGCTCGACCCGATCCCGGGCTCTGAGTCCGACCAAGACCCTGCACATGACCAGTCGTGTTTCAGACATTCGGGTTCGGTCTAGGTCTCAGACAGACGACGAGTCACCCTAGTCCGAACCTCGATAAATAGCCAGACGATTCATCCCCTATCTTCAGTCCCATCTTCAATTCCTCCCCTCGTCTGCCCTCTCCGCTCTGCCTGCTTTCCATATGGCTGCACTTCATCCTCAAGCTACCCCGTCGAGCACCTCCGCATTTGCGTCCATGTGTCATGGTCTTGAACTCCTTCAGACGCCGCTGCCCAGCAGAGTAGACCTAGACCTGGTCCCGTCCACCCCTAAAGATGCTGAGTCTACTGCACAGAACGCTATCCGCATTGAAACCTTAC